>JAOBRH010589121.1:0-15794 GCA_027575125.1 Umimayanthus parasiticus | reverse complement strand
AACTGTCTTCTAGACGAGACTAAGGGGTCAACTGTCTTCTAGACAGTACTAAGTGGGATAAACTGTCTTCTAGACGAGACTAAGGGGTCAACTGTCTTCTAGACGAGACTAAGGGGTCAACTGTCTTCTAGACAGTACTAAGTGGGATAAACTGTCTTCTAGACGAGACTAAGGGGTCAACTGTCTTCTAGACGAGACTAAGGGGTCAACTGTCCTCTAGACGAGACTAAGGGGTCAACTGTCTTCTAGACGAGACTAAGGGGTCAGCTGTCTTCTAGACGAGACTAAGGGGTCAGCTGTCTTCAAGACAGTACTAAGTGGGATAAACTGTCATATGGAAGGGCGTAACTGGGGTCAACTATCACCTTGATGTCATCAGTATGGGCTAAATGGGGTCATCTGTAATCAAAATCAATTTCAAGTTTATATTTTTACTAACCACTAGGTATATTGTACCAAGGGCAAGAAAGTTCAAAATGAAACCGTGGGGCTTACAGTATTTGGACTACCTTTTAATGTAGGCACTATAAATATGTCTAAATGGAAAAATCTCAAAATCTCAAAAGAGAATTTACACTCAATTGCAGATATTTACATGCGTATAAAGAAATTAAATAAAACTGAGGTATTAACAGATGAATAATTATTAATGGGTATTCAATACATATATTTTCATTTCAGTCGTGCATACAAACACAGTTATATAGTTATACAGGATGTGCCTGTATTTACTAATTTAGTAAATATTTTTTTAGATTTGCTTTAAAAGAAAAGTAAGATTGTTTACTTTGAAGATCTGGTTGAAGAGTATTCCAAAAACATGGGCCTTAGCAAAAGATTGTAAATCTCCTTGTGTTTGTTCTACACTTATTTGGTATATTGTTGCTGGCACTTCTGGTTAGGTAAATATGTATCTCAGAGTTCCCTAGAAACATTGTATGGAAGGATTGTGGTAACAGTTTCTTATTAAATAGAAACATAAATAATCCAACCTATAAAAGGGTATATTAGTTATATCAAGAAGACCATATTTATGGAAAAGAGGTGAAGTATGAGCATAACGCTTTGATGGGACTAAGTGGGGTCAACTGCCATCTAGATGGGGATAAATGGCATTAACTGTATTCCAGACGGGTTAAGTGGGGTCAACTGTAACCTAAAATTGCCCTAACATTTGAATTTTATGTGACTCATGACTGGCTTTATGGCATTGGCACAACTTTTTTACTTTTTCACTCTCTTTGTAAATGTTCAGGAGGAATGTTGGCTTTGTGTGACGTGAATGAGTACAGGAAATGCATGAAAGAGTTCAAGGTGAGGAGCCACTTAGATGAGGGCAGTCAGGGTAATGCTCATGCGTCAAACATGAATGGGCTTTGCACGACTGTACCTATAAATATTCACGTTACTATACCAATAGCAATTTAGAAGACAAGTTTGCATTCCACTTACATAAGCCACACCAATTAAATGTTTTGTATCACGGATTCGACCTATCCTGTTTCGCGGGAAAGCAAAATATTGACCTAAAATTTGAAGAGAAACTAGAAATAATGAAAAAACAAATGAAAAGCAGATCAAAATTATAAGTCCGTAGGAAGACGCTATTACTAATGCGTGATATTTGAGTTTTTCTGCAGTGCTTTTAAAACAATCGTAATATTGGTAAAGAGCTACCTAATGCTCTTACACAGTTCAATAATATACAAATTACCGACTTGTGAGAGCTTGTCAGGACGTCCGGTTTTGAAGATGGTAAATTCTCTTGATTCCCCTTTTTACTCCATTGATTTTAATACTTGTAAAACCGTGTTCATCTTCACGTAATTTAGTAATTTTCTTTCATGTCCCACTGTAAAAACCAAAAGGAACTTGAGTCAACTATTACAACCGAGCTACGACATGTGCTCAAGCAGTAGTGTTAATAAACTTTCAATTAACTTCAAGAAAACTAATTATGTGGTAATTTTCTTCCAAAAATCAAAACAAATATCAATATCAATTTTTGTAACATTGAAATATATCTGGGTGTTTATTTAGGCCAGCACGTAACAAATTCTCCAAGAGTGTAGGAGTTCTGTTGAGATTACGAGACTATCGTACACAAATATCTATTAAATTTAGATTTGTGTGGTAAACTTCTTGAAATATTTATAGTGGAAATATTTCATGCAATGAAATATAGAATTACAAGTTTACAACCCAAAATACGTGTTTTCTTAATAGAAAATTTCCTTTTAGTAGTGGTTTCTCAAAGTAAACAACACTTCTGACAAGGAACTAACTGCTTCTGTTTGACATCAGTCGTGACGAACTGTTTTCGTACTTTGAAGTCAATTTGCAAGTTGTCGATTTCTGTAATTTTAAAAGACGTGTCAGTCTGAGTGCAGTACACATCAGAACTTCAAATATTAGCCAACGGTATGCAGCTGGCCGTTGGAGAGTGGTAAGAGCACTTCAGCTACGTGCTTGTGCACGCCCCACTTCAGATAACTTATTCAAATGCACTCTCAAGAACTACAAATGCTGATATGCTGATGAAAAAAGTCAAATTCTTAAGAAGAAGAAGAAGAAAAGTTTTATTTCCAAATTAGCAGATTTAATTGGATCGTTTTTGAATTACATGAATGAGAACAACGAAACTACTGATAAAAGGAAGTAGAATTACATAAATATGGATAACACGTAGAATAGGGAAATTTCAAATTTACAACTCTAAAATACTATAAAATAATTCAAGAAAAAGAATTCCAATATCAAATTTCTCACCTAAATGAATTTAAGGCAATACGAAAGTATTTCACAGTTGTTTTTGTTTTCGTTTTTGTCCGAACAACCGACAGAACCTCAAAGTTTTCTCACAAAATCCGTCTGTTGGTGCGGCTCCAAGGACCAATTTACACGGAATTAACTGGGAATCCAGTCCGACCCCCTATGTTGATGAGGGCCGGTTACACTGTCTCAAAAGTTCAATCGCCTGGCACCACGGTCAGCTGTTGTGCAGTATAGCTGTACGTTTCATGAAGCAACATAGTAACATTTTCATCCAATTTTTATTGTGTAATGCATATTCATGTTCACTGCTTAGTGCTGTGTTTGATTATATCCTACAATTCTACTGCATGGATCATTTCGGTTACGTTTAGTTTACACACTGTACAGTATATTTCTTCAGTGTAGACAGAAACACATTTTCACTTTACCAAATACTTCACATTATACCCTGGGTGCCAGAGATACAGTTTGTTCGCTTCTTGCACCAAGGACGAATACCATCACATTGTTGCCGCTTTGTGTTTGTAATGATAAACGTACCATGCGCGTTGCATTAATGCTAGATTTTGCACTTCTATTATACTGCGTCAATCGAAGCTTTCTCAATTGCCAGATCAAGATGTTGGACACACTGTTTGACACTTTGTACCAGCTGGTAAACCTTCTTGTGGTGCAGCCTGACAATCTGAAACAAGTGTGCTCTGGAGAGCAGCTGGTAAGACCTACTATTAGAATACTACTACACCTGTTACACTGTGTTCTCCTGGTTCCATCTCAGTGTCATCCTGATGACTGAGACTTAAAAAACGAATTGCGATTGATCCACAATGAGTGATCTGTTACTAGCAAATGCTCCCTTTCTAGCTTACTTAGCTTACTCCCTTACGAGCTTACTCCCGCACACTCGCCTAGATCGAAGAGGGTTAACCTTTTTTAGTTGTATTTATAACCCGGTGATTACATCCCTCTTGTTCCCCAGGTTACAGAGGATTTACTTGTGTTACTTGTAATGATTACCTGGTCACTGTATCCCTCTTGTTCCCCAGGTTACAGAGGCTTTACTTGTGTTACTTGTAATGATTACCCGGTCACTGTATCTCTCTTGTTCCCCAGGTTACAGAGGATTTACTTGTGTTACTTGTAATGATTACCCGGTGACTGTATCCCTCTTGTTCCACAGGTTACAGAGGATTTACTTGTGTTACTTGTAATGATTACCCGGTCACTGTATCTCTCTTGTTCTCCAGGTTACAGAGGATTTACTTGTGTTACTTGTAATGATTACCCGGTGACTACATCTCTCTTGTTCCCCAGGTTACAGAGGATTTTTTTGTGTTACTTGTAATGATTACCCGGTCACTGTATCCCTCTTGCTCCCCAGGTTACAGAGGATTTACTTGTGTTACTTGTAATGATTACCCGGTGACTGTATCTCTCTTGTTCCCCAGGTTACAGAAGATTTACTTGTGTTACTTGTATTGATTACCCGGTCACTGAGTTCCTCTCACTGCTTGTCCAAGCCACGAATGGTTAAGTGTGTGTTATTTATATTGTTGATTGCCCGCTTGCTCACTGCTTTCCATTTGATCGTTAGGCCATGCTGGATAAACTGGTTCTTCAGCAATTCGTACAGCTGCGTGCAGACTACAGGACAGCCAAATTGGCGAGGCACTTTGTGTGATAGCTGCACGTTTTGAAATGTAGTTACGTTTTATGGATAATTGTTGGTTTTCATTTTATTCGTCTGTTTAACTGGGAAAATTGCTTGAGCACTCGCTGCGTACGTAGAGAGGCTGGAAACTGTTTCAGAGTTGGTTGTTTCTTTAATATCAAAGCCAGGGTTGACATAACTTAATCCTCATTCACAAGTATCAGCAGTCGAACTTCTAAGTAAGGATTGTTTGTACAGCTGTTGTCAACTACGTTTTCTGAGAGAGTCACTTGACGATTGCAGGCATGATGTAAAACTTTATCAGATAGATAAATCAACTGAGCTAGAAGCGCGAGAGAACAGAGTTGTACTCCCGCTCCCTACGTTGGTAAAGGCTGAGCTTTATCCGAAACCTTGTTGAAGGGGGGTACTGGTGTCTAACACTTTCGTATTCTAGTAACGTAATTTCCTAAATAACTAAGAATTGCCCCCACCACGAGACCTTGCTTACTTCAATCCTAAACAGAGCCCAGCCTATTTTTGGAAAGTATCTCTTGCGATAGCCATATCAAACTTTGCGTTTGACAAAGGACGCGATTGTCTGATCATAAAAAGCAATAATCTGTTATGTTCTTTTTTTGTAAATTCAAAAGGCCTAACACCAACGGCAATGACCGCGTGGTTCAAAAAATCTTCGTTAAGCGTTCGGCAACAAGCCACTCTAAACTCTCCAGGGAGGGTTGTCAAAAATTTGTCGCTCAACGGTTGTGATAACTAGGTAGGGGTGGGAATTCATTTCCATAGCACAGTCACCTGATAACTATGGAAGAATAACTTAAATGAGTTGATAAACCCCTATCCGGCCGTAATTTGGATTGAGCGAGGCCGGACAAACTACGCAGCTCTAACTTTTGAAGTTGCCGAATATAGCACAATGGGCCAGAGTTTGATATGGCTGCTAATTGTTCCCTGTGTAGAGCCATTTCTTGTTGCAAATTCAATCATTCCGAGTGACGTTTTGGTACACCAATATTGCAGGTCTTTTTACTAAAAGTGCAGTTGGTTGAGCTTCCTTGTGGAACTACAGTTTACTAATCTGAAACTTTCTCTTCTTGTAAACAATATTATTAGGGTTAGGTATATTTGTACAATAATCAACCACTGAAAATCAAATACCGAAAATGTTAATAAAAATTGTCATTAACTCTACACGTGTGTTAAGGTTCGGAAATACCGAGCGTGTTTTGTGTGCCACCACACCAATTGTACCGGGCGTGTTTTGTGTGCTACTACACCAATTGTCTGTAGACTGTTTTTAATCTTGGCTATTTCGTGTTCAGTTCACTGGCACTAGCTTTTCAATCGACTGTCGTAGTGTTTATACAGATAAAGGAATACGGCTTCAAGGGGTTTAAACTGGTCAAAAATTATTGAAGCTGTTTGCTGTTGCTTATATAGATATTTGCAAATGCTTTATTTTGTGAATTTCATTTTTATGGGTACTGTTGCTATGCAACAGTATCCACCATGTCATCGCCTGTGCAACTAAGCAAGTTAGTACGTAAGTAAGTTAAGGCTTTTTATTTTATTACAAAATAAGAAATCCCAGCGAAAACAGTCGGATTAACAATACAGCCAACAACAGATGTACGACTGTACAAGAAGTACAATATCATTCCCGAATCGTGTTTTCCTTCAACATTCAATCGTAAAGATGAAAACTTCTAGTTCAACACCTCCCCGATCGTATCGTATTTTGTGACGTACGACTGAAAATCAAGACGATAACCGTAATAGCAGGAGCCACAAGCAAGTTATTCGTGCCTATTTTTATCCCCTTGCTCACATTTTTAGTTAGTTTCGAATCCTGATAATCATGTCTGTTTTTAGTTCTTTTATCGGTCGTCAAAGACGTCAGTAAATGTTTCAGCAGGTGGAAGAATGTGCTCGCGTGCCTCGACGTAATGTTCAGCTCGCAAATTCCTTAGCAATTTAAGAAAAGTCGGCAGATGAGTGAAGTTTCCACTCAAAACGTTGTTGTAATTGTTTGTGCTTGGCTCTGATGGAAAAGTAAATGACTTCATATCGAAATGTTTTGAACTCTGAACCCGAAGGTAGCTTCATGTTATTGATCACAAAATATTTGTATTTTTTGCAAGCAATTAATTAAGCAAATTACATGCAACGTCGTGGGTGGCTTGACAGCGACGAAAATAGTTTCATTGTTTATGCTTCAGCGATGACATTTTCTGCCCTGCAGAGAAAACTTCAAGACGCCTCCTGAACTGTTTGTTGTTTTATAATAGTTTGGGATTATCTGCCCAAGTTTTGGACCTGTTTTTTCAAGCAACAGCGCATTCGAATTACCCGATACGAAAAACAACAAGCTAAACCAGATTGTGTTTCAACCCTTTCCCCCCGACCAAGATTGTCAACCTCTGCCTTCTTGCTACTGTACCAATAATGCAATATAAAATAAGCTAATCAGTTTTGAGAACAGCAGAATCGTCTTCCGCTCTAAACTCTCTAGAGAAGGTGAAATGCTAACTTCTGCTATCTGGAAAGCCGGAAACGTGTGTAAATAAGTAGTGAGAATTTAGCAACTCATCATTTGGCACTTTTCAGTATAAGAGTTAGAATCGTTAATATATGGTTCGTAACTTGTACGAGGGGTTTTCCGTGTTTCGTAGCCCCAATTACTTGCCTAACCGTGTGACAAACTCGCCACTTCATCCACGTGCATTGAATTCCCGTCTTTGTAGCACATTTATACATCCCAAAACTGTTGTTGTTAACACCAAGTTAAGTTTTCGGTTTTCAGGTTGTAATTCCTAAAAACAGTAACTAGTTCAGGTTCATTATTTTAACTTTTGCAGTGATCGAGAACTTCACCAACCAGACTGCTCTGACGAAGTGTTAACGCTCGAAACGTCGGCTTTACACAAACCCTTACACGAAATACGGCGAAAAGCATACCAACCCAGCCCCAGCTTACTCACCAATGCAAAAAATTGCTTTTTTCAGTTCAAAATTAGTCTACCAGTGTTTACGTCGATTATTAGCTACTGTACAAATGATGGCCTGCCAATGAAGAGTTTTTATAAATTGTTATCCATTACTGTTCTCTCTGATCCAGTCCGAGCAGGCGTTATTTTGCCCTTTACATGCATGTACTGGCAAGCTTGGATAGATAGGATATAACTTAAGTACATCAACACGCTTTCTTTACCGAGTGGGCAAATGAAAATGATTTTCAAGTATTTGAAGACTGAGAGCTTGACGAATTGTCAGAACAGATAAAACCTAAACTCTCGTCAGAATATTAGAAACTACAGTTTTCACTGCCTCGTAACCAAATCCTGAATCCTTCAAATGGTTGAAGCAGAGTACGTGTGCTTGATAGCGTTCAAGTTCGCACAGAAGACTGCTAACAAAAGTTCACTGCGACAATTAAATATTTTCGGGAGTTTCGCATATTTTCCTTAGTTTTTAGACAGTCAAATACAATGCGATCGTTGTGTTTCGACGTTACTTTATTGGTGTAAATGCATAACAAAGTTGAATTATCTATGTACACGATTTGGGGACGTAACGTTGAACTATAAATATATAATATTACCTCCGTACGGTTCACCCTATATACAAACAAGTAAGTGTCTATATTCGTACAGTTATTTCAAGAAAGGCTTACTGGTGCTGGAAAACCACGACCGAAGGTTTGCTGTGGGTTGCCAAACAGATCCTGAAAAGAGTACGGTACGCTGCTCTGTGGGAGGTTTCAACAATTCAAACAACTTGCTGCCGTTTGACTGAAAGGCTGAACCTTGCCGTAGCAGTGGCTTGTGTTGACTCCTACGTTTTCTCTATTACATGTACTCGCACTTTACTTTGGTTTCCGGTTGTATTCACTGCGGTACATTGTCGATATTCTTGAAATACTGAGCTGTACATGTATTCTGCTCTTACTAGTAAGGCAGTACATGGTAGTACTTGCCAACCCCCGAACTCCCTCCCCATGTTTTGGCAATATGCAAATGCGCAGTCGTTAAATTTTGCTAATTTTTTACTTGTTGAGTACAACTATCAGCGCCCTCTTGTGCAAGCTGGGGTACGTAGTTGTCAACGATAAATCAAGTCTGCAAACTCTATCTTCTCCCTTCAATACAACATTGAAGAGATAGAGGAAATTAACTGACGAACGATCGGCTTCTAAACGCAACTTCACCGACATATTGCTGGTCCCGCTAATATGCAGCACTTTCTAAACAAAAGGCCCAGCTTTCATTCACGTTCACCATCATCCACATAAAAGTGCTTTAAGTTTTCATATAAGATGCGAAAACTCTCGTAGTTCATATAGACAATTTCGCTCTTAGAAAAATAGGCAGCGCAGCTGGCGTTTCAGTCACTGGAAAAGAAAAAAAAATAAGTGCCGAGAAAAAAGCTTCCTTCACGCCAGCTACGCTGTTTATAAGATATCCTCTGACTGATAAAGATAGGTTTTTACAGATACAAATTGCCCAATGTTGGCGCCCGATAGACCATCGGCTATGCCAAATGACGTTTTTCATTCGGACTCTCATCTCACATAGCGAGCTTGGCAATGCTATCGAAAACATACAATTTAACGCAAGTGGACTACGTAAGGTAAGGACTTTGTGATGGTTATTGGCTTCTTTAAATATATGTGTACTTGATCTGTGTGGATGTTGACGTGAATAAATTATTTCAGTATTTTTTTGAATATCCAGCAATAGGTTAAGAGAACAAGAACGCGAAGACGAATGAACCAAATGTAAAACCATTTGGTGTTAAATCTGATTGATTTCTGTCCAAACTACCGCCAGAACTATCTCTGTCTCGTTGTTGGCCCTTCATGTGTAGTGCTATGTCGCTAATAAAGTGAAATTGAATTCAATTGTAAATAGTTACTTCAAAAAATTTTAGGTAGGGCGCAACTACAGGAATGAGGGCGTGTTTTGTGTATATCCAACTCTTCCAGTCAACGGAAACCAGAACAGCTAGCTATCGAGAAAGTCGGTATAACTGACGCGTTTCAAATAGCTGATGACGTTGTGTCTTAAATTTGAAACTAACTGTTGCCAGACACTCTTCAAACTCGACGTTAATATTTTCTCTCACCAAGCTCAAATTATTTTTTACGATTCTGAAATGGTCTCGTTTTCTAGGTTGCTCCCTTTATGCGAACCAAACGCGACTTGGTCATCTGCTTACACTGTTCTCTGAAACGGCTGGTCGCCTTTCAACTTGTCCTGTCTTCTTCTCTGCTAGGGATGAGAGTTGCACCGGATGTTTCTGGATGACCTGTAGGCCTTCCAGATGGTGGAGTGGTAATACACCACAGAGCAGTTATGGTCCACTGCAAACATTTGAGCCCCTCGGACAATGGGCGTGCCATCGATCCGATCAGCCGTGTGCCTTATTCCACCGTATGCACATCGGTCCAGGTTCAGGTAGTAGTGCGTGTCTGTTGGGCCAACGAAAGTTGTTGAGGTGGTGGAACATAACCTATTAAAATATTCCATATTTACTCTCTCTCTACCCCCCAAAGAAGAAAAGAACAAACATTTCGATGCATGTACCGAGTATAACTGTTTCAAAACATGCAAATATACAGACTGGTTTGGGTTGAAATTTTAGGACTTTTATGAGTAGTTCTGGTTTCAAAAATATTCTACAAGCACCGGAATTTCAGTCACTGTCATTAGTGAGTCTACCAACTCTCGGCTTTTCGAGACACGAGACAAAGGTTTCTTTGCTTCATGTCTCGAAGGTGTTCGAACGTTAACAGATTTGTTGTTTGTAAACATTGCTATCAGCTGAACCCCGCCTGTTGCCAGACCCAGAAATTTGGTTTTAAATTTGCTCCTATCCAGGGATAAATCTTGCCCACTTTCGAACAACTGGGCCCCTGGGGGTCTCCCATTCAAAACCGACTTGCTGAAATTTGTGTGATCTCCATTTACCACCGGCACCGTCCGCTATAACTCTGTCGGTTCGAATATTTTTAAAATCATCAACACGAACGTTTGGGATACGCAAACTCACCGGAACTGTTCATTTTATTGAAGTTGATACCCAATTTTTCTTTTAGGTTCGCCCAGGTGAACTCGATTCCGTGAACAGGGGCAACCTGGAATGAAAACAGTTGGGTTACATGACATGGAATAAACAAAGCCGCCGACAAAGTAAACCTAACTAGTTTTGTTAAATCCAAGTATAAAGCAAAAGAAACCCTCGGATCTTTTGGTGTAAATGCTACAAGCATAGACTAAATAGTACATATCAATCACTGCGGGACAGACCATTAGGAAAGTGATTAGGAGGTGGGTGGGGAAAATGTGTGCAAGCAAAAATCCCCACCCCACCCCCTTCACTTTTCTTATGGGTATATTACGTGTGGTATCTGGACTCGCCTGTTTGTCAGCAGCTGTGAACGTGAACCAGAAATCGTGGCCTTCCCGAGAGCCCTTGCGGCACTTCCAGTAGTTGTACGAGCTCCCAGGGACGTACAGCTGGTACAGCAGCACCCCCAGCAGCGCAAACACGATCACCGAAACTATCGCCATGACCACACACACTGAAAGAAAACAAAACTCGGTTTTAACCATTTCAACCATCAATATTCACTGTACTGGCCGGAATAGTTTTCTAGGGGTCACATGCCAGTGTTTCGACAGAAGCAAGGTCAACTGAGTTGATGGGAAAAGTTGATTGTTCCGATTGCGAGTACTGATTTATTCCGGTGTTCATCATTCTTGTAGAGCTATAGAACTGGCTGCTGCAGTAGGTAACGAGTTCTTCTACTAAGTGTTCATATATTAAACACTTTTATGGTCTCTGATATGTGTAGAACTGGCAGTGGCAGTAGGTAATGAGTTCTTCTACTAAGTTTTTATATAGACACTTTCACGGTCTCTAATATGTGTACGTGGCACACCGGAGGAAACTGGGTGGTTGCGTTACCCTACGAGCAGAGATCGATATGAGAGATCTCTGCTCGCAGGGTATGGTTGCGTTTGACTTGGCGTATCTCATAAAATATTCGTGTAACTCTCAATAAAGTATACATTTTCTGAAAGGTTAAATAATGAATTCTTTAAATCTACTACCAAGTTGGTCATTTTGACATTTATATTAGAAATACGGTTCGAAATGTTCAAAACGACACCTTTTGCCTCGGAAGTTTATTTACCGAAGCTTTTATTTGCACGTGCTTCATTCATGCTGTCATCGATTCTCAACATATTGAATACCAATACGGTGTTTCCGCTTCGTTTTTTGGCGCTTCGTTCTCTTGTTCCAAATTTTCAAAGTCAGAAGTTACATACTTTAGCTTTGGTTTTCATAATACGCTTAATATCTCAAAAAATAATTATAATTTTTTAAAGCAGAAACACCGTTTTGGAGATGGAACATAGCTCAAGCTGCAGTCCAAACGGCATAAAATTCCATGGAATATCTGCGGAAAATAAGCCTCGCAAATTTGCCAAAATGGCTCAAAAAAATTAGCCGAAAAAAGCGAGTTTTTGTTTCTCTTGGTCGGAGAGCGGTGTTTACACAAAAGTGTTAGAATTTACACTTCGTGTTAACATGACGCTTGGAGACTTTGTAGTATCTGTCATTATGTTTACATTTCAGTGCGCAGTGAACAATAGAGTTAGGAAACACGATATCTTTAACCCTTCATTTGAACTCGCGCTAACACTGCATTAATCGCGCACAGAGTCAGAGGTCGGTAGTTTTTGCTTGTTTTAAATATGGAAACTGAAAGTGCACGGGGTTGAGGAACAGAAAGAGGAAGGGGCAGAAGGCGTGGACGTGGTGGTTGAGGAAGGGGGAGAGGACGCAGCAGTATAAACCAGCAATCTGTTGTGCCCACAACATGTCGAGGGGACACGAGAAGCTTTAGTTCGGGAAGTTAGCGAATGCGGGTACGTAATTTCACAAAATTTCTTGTCCTTGATATCTTCTTGGCGCTGGCGCCGACTTCTACCCCGACATCAAATTCTTCCGGCCACTGCTCGGTTTGCGAATAATATGGTCCCTGATCGCTTTCTTTCAGCTTGGTTTTTTTCTACTTCGGGAAGGGTTTCCGCTTCGTACTGTCTTCTCTCGAGGCATGCTTGCCAGAGCGACAAAACGGATCTTTTTTCTTCTTTGCAGGCATGTGCACTGATTCACGATAAACAAACAAAGAAAGAGACAAAACTAAAACAAAACTTTTCACCAGCATACGAATAAAATTCTCTTTAAAACTTCTCTCGACTTCACTTCGCTTCGCTTTGCTTCCGATGTTCTATTTGCGCTCCGTGACCTCGTGACCGCAGCTGTGCGTGTTATCATTACGTCACCATAAGTAAAATTTGCCAACTGTTGACAGGCTAGGTGATAAATTTAACGCGGCCGACTTAAATGCAGAAAAACGGATTTCCGCGATAGCTCGAATACTAAAAACTCTACGAGCTTCAAGTTTTCGATTTTAGAAAGATAAATAAATAGTCTAGCAAAATCTTGAATAAAAAAAAAATTACAAAATTTTTTACTTTTTCATCCGGTGTATCCTTAAGTCAATCAGAGAAACTATATCGCTTCCGTCAGTCACAGCATGTAAAGTTTTGCAACCCATAATCAGTAATGTGGCAGCTAAATAGTAACAACATTATCCATAAGTAGTCAGTCTACTTGCCTGGAAATGCTCAAAGACAAATCGAGTCGTTTTTGTATACATTACTGTACAATTACTCTTTGCATGATTTTGCAAAAACGACAACTCTCAAAACAAATGTTTCAACTTGAAGTTGTTCGGGTGTCTTGCATTGCAAGGCAACTCAAAGGCAGACTATTTTATCAGCTAAGTGAGGTTATCTCCTCAGTGTCGGCAGGCAGCAAGTGCTCCGCATTCGCGGCTCGGTGAACATCCTATGCTTCTCATCTTCGGAGAACAATTGCTCATTAGAAAATACTTAGCCGGAATATTTTTAATACACTTTAATCACACGCGTGGTAATGCATCAGCAGTTTTCAAGTCCAATACAGTTACAAACTTAACACTTTCAATTCGAAATTTTCCTTTCGCTAAAACACAAAACAATGTGAAACCCTGAAACTGATTTCTTCCTTTTCTTGCCTGACAATCTGATAAATGTTTTGTTAACAACTTTATTAAAAAAAAACTCGATTCAGCGCTTTGGCAATGACGCTTGATAAACTTATTTTGCTCTTAACATTTTGTCTTGCTTTCAAAGAGTTTCAGGAATGTCCAATAAACTATAGTTTGGTGCAATTGACGACTCCCCGAAAATCCAATCAAATAAATAGCTCAACTAACACCTTTTCTCGTGGCCTTGTTGACTGTAGTTCAGACAAACAGTAACACTACCACGTGAAGCCACTGGCCAAATGAACTGACAAACTATCTGAGTATCTGTCTTGTCTGGTTTAACACTAGTTCTCACCTAATACACAACGCTTCTTCCTCTGTTCGAATTCGTTTCTTATGTCAATCTTGACGTCCTCTCGTAACTCCCTCATGGCTTGCACTGTGCGGCTCGACGAGATGCCGAGGAGAACAGAGACGAAGCACTGGACCTTGTTGACTTTGTGTGGCTCGCAGTCCACACTTTTCATACACTGGCCCAACAATGCTTGCTCGCCGTCCCGATTGCTGCCAAGGCGGCTTTCTGGGACGGCCAAGCCAGGGTTTTCAAGCGACACATATACACGCTCGCCATTTTCGACGGGGCCCATAATCTTGACGTCAACCATTCCAATAACGCACACCTTGTCATTCAATTCTGTGTAACAAACAAGGAATATAAGAACGTTGGCCAAAACAACATGTGTTTACCAACCAAAAGTTGAACAGACCTGTAATCGCAGTCACATATTATGTGTGCGTATGTTTTCTGGTGGGATGCTGCGGAAATGCCACGCTACTCTCGTGTCTCCGTAAACAAACCAGCCTTCAGGCGAGTGTGTGTACGAAGAAAATGCAAGCGGTTTAAACCACTTTTATACGCGACACAGCATTTAGAGTGCAATTACGAGACCACTATTTAAAAACCGGTTTGACCGGTTTGAACTCGTGTTAACACGCATGCGCACGACCAAAACTTCCGAAATGATTTCCGGGAAGTTCTACAAAATTTTTAAAATCGTCAAAAGTTTTTCAAATATTGTGAAAGGTTTCCATAAAGTTTCCGAAAAATTTTTCGAAGCTGCCACACAATAAACCACTTATTATCGAAAACATTATTGACTCGTAAAAATAATCATACGCGTTATAGAAGTCTCCGCTAAATACGGAAATATCCTATGGAAAGCCACTGCTGACTGCTTTGCACGTAAAGCAAGGTCGTTTTGTAAGTTTTGTTTGTAGTTAACCTATTCGTCGGCCGACTTGTTGGTAGGAGCGGTTTCACACAAAGGTGGTGTTCGTTGATTGAGCTGGTATCGGTGATCTTTGACTCTGTTCACCAATTAACACTGTACATCTTCTTTAAGTCACATCTTAACACAATGCATGCAGCACCAAATCACTATCTCTATTTCTTTACATTGTACAACATTTCTGTTAGTCCCTGACCCTGTGTATCTTGTATATCTCCTGTGTGACTCTTATTTATTTCTTTGTCTATCGTTTTTTCTATCCACTGTGTTAAAAGGGCTCGATTTTTTTATAATGCTTTCCGGCAATTAAAAATATCTAAATCTTCACTGGTTGATGAAAACATTTTCAGCTATTCGAAAGGAGAACAGAAACTTTACAATTTTTCAAGTAAAAGCATAAGCACTAATCGGGCTATAAACAACTGGGCCCAGCTTCTTCTGCCAAGTCCTTATTTGTCGTTTTGATTGTCCTGTAGCTCTGCCACTGTACTTACGTGTGCCGCACACTGCGCTTGGCAGGAATCACGCGCGTACCCAATATACAATGGCTATTTACCCTTCTAATTACAACATATAACAACGTTACAGGCTATTAACGTTCTTCCATCATGTATTGCAAGAACTCAAAAAAGCGAAAAGCTCAAAAAAGCGCTCTACTTTGACAGCGTGAAGCATTACTTGTTACTTTCTTCCCTAAACCAAAAACTGAACGTCCAACTGTAAGACTGTTTTATTGTTGTTATCCATAATATTACAGTTACTATTATTATTACTATTATTGTTATTGTTATTATTATTATTATTACTATTACTATTGTTATTGTTATTATTATTATTATTATTATTATTATTATTATTATTATTATTATTATTATTATCATCATCATCATCAACGAATCGCATCACTTCATTAACTTCACACATATACGACTGATGTCTGTGATAAGTTTACCTC
>JAOBRH010589120.1:0-24816 GCA_027575125.1 Umimayanthus parasiticus | reverse complement strand
AAATTTCACAACTGCCTGCTTTGCCTGAGCAGGATCATTTCCCTTTTTTACTAATAATTCAAGTTTAGATGACATATGTATTTTATTAACACAGGTATCTGCTGTTACCTCAATGATCATCACCCAGGTTGGGCTAATGGAGCTGTTATTTATCAGTCACCTCTTTACTGGTCCTGTTTTAAATGGTCTGATTAAGCACATGTGTACAATCATAAAACAGGTCAGCCAGATATATGACCTGATGTACTTGCACTGTAACTATCTGGAAGTATTAACTGAAGTTTTCCTGATTCAAGATGGAAGATCGGTTTTATAATTTAAGATCAGCAAATTATTTATAGTTTTAAATCCATATATTATACGGGCATACATAAGTGCATTCTTTCTACATGAAGAGGGATTTAAAACTTAAGTATTGGTATTAACCTTGAACTAGTATGCAAGGACATCTTAGAATTTCTAGTTTTCTCCCAGGGAGTGTCCTAACTATTTCCATATAAATTTACACTTTGTAAACATCTCAAATTGACACCTCCAAAAATCAGTTATAAAAAAAATGTTCACTATCATAGTACAATCTTAAAACTCAAATCAGGTTTGCACATGAGTGAAGATAATATGAAAGATTGAAGATGAGTGATTTCATACTGGTAAGAAGATGCAAATGTTTTAAGTATATGGTACGGAGCTTTCAAAGTACATTTGGGAATTTTTAAGAATGTCTCTTCTTAATAAACTTTACAGTTTTAAAAGTTTGAACTCTGAAGCAGCTGGCAATAATCTAGTAAACCCATCTTAATTAAGTTGTAATTTGATTTTGATTAAGCACACCTGAAAAGTTCCTCTATGCTCTTGATATCTAGTAGATATTGATCTAGATGTAAGAAGAAACCTTCTTCCAATCACAAATGTTAAATTTATTCCAAATTGAATTAAGATTCAAGCTAATTAAAAGTCGGACAAGGTCGAACACTCAAAAATCAGTCTGGATGGGTAATTTGAAAAAGCTGTTTGCTCTGAAGGTCAAACTGTGAAGTACATGTAAGTTACAAGGCTTATAAGTTCAAGCCATCAAAAACAGGGATTAAGTTTTGTTTACTAGAACTGATTACACAAACATTTCAAACTCTCAGCAAGTCAAATTCTTTTCATTCCCGGGGCAGATACTATAAGTACTGAGTGTTTTGCCCAACCTGGTCTTCAGTTACTCTTGGTATCAATATACATGTACAAATGTGTGACATACCATGTGTTCTGTAGACACATGCTTACAACACCAAGCATATTACACACCTAATCATATGGTGTTAATTTGATTTTAGCAATCTGATTGCTCTAAAACCATGACAACATAATTTAACAAATGATCTGAGCAGGGGATAGGCAAAGCTTCTGTTCTCTGTGATCACATACAACTGTGAAACTATGATGCTAAACAGACTGCATACTAAAGCTGAAGCCATCTTTATTTAGAAGCAGCACATTGTCTGATATGCTTGGCAGAGGGAGCGGGCATAATTTAAAAACAATATCTTTTTTATATATATAGTGTTCATACATTTATTTTAAATTTAAATTTGATGACTTTTCAGTGACTTTTCAATTCCTTGATTTTATATACCAAAAACTTTGATATTTCTCTAACCAGCTGATGTTCTGAAAATTGAGATATGATTCAAGTGCTAGCCATTGATGCCATTAATGGGAAATATCCCTCAACTTACTTTACTTCATTCACATTTCCATGACTTTCCACAACTATAGTTCTATTTTTCAATTCTTCCAGGACTGGGATTGAAATATTGAACTTTTATGAGTTTCCAATTTTTTCATGACTTTATTCTTATTAAATTAGGTAATCTGCTTGCAGCCTAAAGAGCAAGCTAGGTTTCAAAAATGATCCCAGGCGTGGCTGCATGAAGTCAAGAAATGGAATCTGTCTGGGCATCCTTCATCTCTGATTACAACATCAAGATTTGAGTGATGGGAAATGCCAAGAGCACTTGAAAATATTTTGTTATTTTTGAAAAACATAAATGGGAGAAAACAAGTGAAAGCACTGGTAATATTTTAAGAAAACATGATCGAAGGTACTTGTGAGTTTAATAAGAAATCCTGAAAAATTTCAGATATATGAAACTACAAAAAGAACTTGAAGAAATGTGACAAAATGACAGAAGCTCCTACTGTCATACAATGTATCAGTTTCTTTCAACTCACAAAGATGGGGATAAGAAAAAAGACAACAACAGATCTTAAAAGTCTTGATACGGCATGGTTTTATAACTTTACAATAACGGTGTTGTTTTAAAATTGCCTTTCCAATCGCACTGACACACTATAACTGAGCAGCAACACCACACTATTATGCAAAGTGCAGACACAACACAAACTGTGTTCACTGTAGCTGTGTGTATTTGCATCTTCTATTTTTGATATTATGCCAAAAAGAAAAAAAGGTTCAAGAGTCTCTGCCAAAATAACAAAAGACCATTTAAACTGTCATAAGAATCATACCACCTTTACAAAACATCAGCATTTTATGCAAATATATGAGCATACCACCCATGCCCGTGGGATGAGTTATTTTCAAAAGATTGTAAATTGGGCCCAAGATGATAAAATTGACAAAAAATGCACTTTTATATTTCATGTAAATCAACAAAAACAAACGAGCAAAGAGGTGGTTTCCAAGGAGCATTTGAGTGGTTTCCCATCACGTTCGCACGTGCAAATCGGCAATAACAAGGCGGTCAGAATTAAAGTCAACAATACCGGTAAACATGGCTCACCAAAAAACAAGACCGAAGAATGTGATAATTTAAGAGTCCCCACTTTTACTGACAAAAGTCATTCAAACTGAGACCGCTAACGCATTTTTGCGGTTCTAATGACACTTCGCGCTAACAGTTGCGGCTCATTCCGTGGGAAAAATAACTCGTGGATAAGGTCATTTCGACATTATCCCACAGCTTCCGGAGCCGAGAGCGAAATGGAATAAGCTGTCAGAATGATCCGAGAGAGTTAAAGAGTTATTATAATTTAATGTTGGCGTACAATACAAAACAGGATGTGCTCAAACAAAACAACAATTCAAGGGTGGGTATTCAAATTGCGCGGCACGTTCAGAAAGCGCCTCGCAACAGAAGCGAACACTCGCGCCCTCAGATCTGCCGCCCTTCTATGTTCCGACGTTAACAACGATGCCGCTGTCAGCAAACGTGCAGCTCCACTCCGATAACCTGCCTCTCGAGACGACCTCCAACGTGGGATAGCACGCTATTACTCTGTGGTCAAAATTAGGGGCAATTAAGAGATATGGAGTTGATAATTTTATCCCGATGCGTTTAACAAATCTTTTTCTATTGTCTCGCACAAAATCCCGGTGACAATGCACCGTAAACTGCGGTCGGATTGTGGCCATGTTTTTACTTCGCGTTTAATTGATTTGTAAATAACTATTTGAGTACTCGATACTTACATCATACTCTGAATTTCGCTCTGGAACCATACTTTTGGTGCATTTTTTGTTCCAACAGTTACAGGGCTTGGTGATGGGGTCGGTGGACTCGTAACTTCAGCCGTCTATTTAAAAGCAAAAAAACCGGAAGCTTGATGTTAGAATTCTTGAAACTGCTTGTATATCAGCGATTAACATTTAAAGCACTTGTCAGAATAGTGCCACAATACATCTCAACAATTTGAGCTAATGTTTTTTGGTGTAGCATATTCACAAGCACTTCACATGACCACCTCGCACTAAGAGTTTTCGACGAAAACAACAAATTTCCAATATGGCGACGCACTCTCATGGATATTGAATCAAACAAAATGAATTTACCTTGCTTTCCGAAACGTTTCCAGACGCATTTATGTCCTTTGACTTGTCACTTTTCTTGCTCTTCGATTTCGACTTGGTCATCCTGTGGATTTAAATTCCCTTCAGTTTTGAAAATTGAATCAAAAGTTGTTCGTTTCTCACCAACATGGCAGCATGATGAACCGGAAGCGGGGGCGAATACAATAGCCCATAATAGTACTATATAGTGTAAATTGAAAGCGCGCGAAAGCTTCAGCCAATCATTTAACAGGATTTAAAACTATTTTGATTGCACTTCGGATTTTAATATCGTATTTACAACTAGTTCATTGTGACACTACGCCAGACGAGGAAGCCAAAACATGGTGGATGTCATATTGTTTAACGGTTGGCGCCAGCACAAGGAAATTTATGTGATGTAGCTCTAGTGGCAGACTGCAACGTATAATAACATCCTTTTGTTGCGTTCATTTCCTGCCACTATTTTGTGACGCACGGCTCTGCTCACAGTTATTTTTGACACTTTAGACAACTCACAAGACAAAAACGTTGGCTGACAGCATTCTCAATACATGCCCTCAGGGGAACTTGTTTTTTAGATTTACTTTTAAAAACTGACTTGATCACCCAGATTGTTAGTCTTTACGATTTGTTTTTCACATATGAGCTAACCGGTCATTGATTTCTTGCCCCTGGTCGTATTTTGTTGTAGGTTTCACCCACGTGGACTAAGTCGTTCGGTTATTGGTGAATTTTGCCACATGAGCACGCTTCAGGATGTCGTCAAACAATGATTCCGTGAAGCATGAAAACCACAGGAATCCACGAGAAATCACAAGAAAGCTCAACGGAATGTCGATTTGCGTCCTCCGATTGGAGGAGTGCCAATGGGGGCGGTCCACTTCTGTTATATCTGGTTACGATTGGCTTTCACCGTGTACTTCCTAAAACGCAAACAAGTAGCGAACAACAGATGTCAAATCGATCCTGACAAAAACCCGAGGGGAGTGGTTGGCCAAAAGCATTTCATTTTATTTCACTATCCGGTTGTGATCCAAACTTGCCACACTGATTCTGGTGGCGAGCTATTGTGGTTTACACATTGGAGAGCCATGACCACTGCCACAGAAAACCCGGGACCACGAAAAATTAAAGGAGAGAGATCGCTTATTGAAGCGCTGGCTGAATACCCAGGCGAGTTGGTGAAGACCGACTCTCCTAACTTTGTTTGTAGCGTATTGCCATCTCACTGGCGATGCAACAAAACGCTACCAGTGGCCTTCAAAGTGGTTGCACTTGGGGACGTATCCGACGGTGTGCTTGTCACAATCGCCGCTGGCAACGATGAAAATTTCTCAGCTGAACTCCGAAATTCTACAGCTGTGATGAAAAATCAAGTGGCTCGATTCAATGATTTGAGATTTGTTGGACGCAGTGGCAGAGGTATCGGCACGTTCACGATAGGCATATTTTTGTTGGTGGCATTTACTTATGCACTTGAAATGATTTTATTGAGCATGAAATAATAGCATACGGAGAACACTGGAAGCCCTTCGAATGTTCTCACTGACATCTCCAGAAAGTCCTTTAAATGTTGACAGTGTTGCAATCGCAGAGGATTTTCAAAACTTTTGAGTTTTGGTAATAGTTTTGTTTTATTTTTTTCCACCTGTACACAGGAAAAACCTTGACTCTGACGATAACAGTGAAAACAGATCCGCCTCAAGTTGCGACGTATTGCAGGGCTATTAAAGTGACCGTTGATGGGCCGCGAGAACCAAGACGTAAGTGGTAGTTTTCAAACTTTTACCCTCATTTTTATATATTTGGTAAGTGAATTTGTGGTTTCTTTTTCAACACGATCCAAGACGGTCGGGTAGCTTCCAAAACAGAACTAATTTATTGTATAAGTCTGTGGCCAGCAGTGAAGAAGTGACTTACTCAAATCAGATTTTGTAAGACAGTTCCTAAACCAAAATTTTCGCGAGTAAAGAAAAAAAAATTGGATTTCAATATTGAATTGATTTGAAGAATTAATGCAAAATCAATCGATAAGTATCTATTCTTGCAACGAAGCTTATAACAGATTTAGTATTTATTACTCAAACACTAATAGTTTTTTGAGAAGGTCCGTGTTTTGCCGCAGTGGTCTGACTTTGAGGAAAGTATTAAAATTTCAACCTGATAAATTTTGTGGGTTAATTTTGAGTAGTCCATCTGTGGATGCAGAGCTATCTTGTTTAGATTCGTGAATTCTTCTTGCTTTACCACAAATAAACACAAGCAATGTTTAGATAAATAAAGCTATACCCCTCCATTCATTTCCATGAAAGCCACGCTTAGCGGGTAATCATTTGGGCGATACGCGGGTAGATAATTAATATTTGATGATTAATTAATGATTCATAAAAGACTTTGGGTCCATTGGTTGGAAGGATAATTGAATTGATTATGGGAAGTCTCCAAGAATCCATACAACACAGGTGGCAGGTGTATAGCAGGTGCTATCTTCAAATATTCAGCCTTTCACCTGTCAAGAAAAAGCTCTTACAAATGCATTTGTTAATTTAATAGCACTTCCATTTATTTGATCATTGCTAATAAATCAGATAAAAAACACTGGCTTAAAACAACTGCCATCTCCAGAGCATTCCTTGTAAAAGAATTTTTGTTTCCTTTGTTTTGGAAATCAAAAGAACTGTAAATATTGTAATACTTTAATAATTTTCAAGGGACATTGTTTTATGGACACTACTTTGTGTTTCAAACTAGTGAACATAAGGTTCTCAAATGAAAGAATATTTATTAGTTTCTAGATTGGCCAGATACAGCGCAATATGCAAAATCATATTTTTCCAATTTTCCTTCTGGTCAATTATGTGAATTAGATTTTTCCACTAATTGAAATCTTAGTTTTATTTGCCCTTCCATTATTTGATTGGACTTTTCAAAAATGTTTGTAATTTGCAACATCATTCCTTGGTGGAATGTTTAATTGGTTTTCAGAAGAGCAAAACAAGGTTTAATCAACATTATTAGTTCAGAAACTAGAGCAATGTCAGAAATGAATCGTAAGCTGATATAATTCTGGTATACCCCCCATTGCTGCTATTGATTCAATTAGTACTGTGAACACAGAAATGAAAATTTGTTATTTAGCTTTACAGACTTGGTCAAATGCAGTAAACAAGTGTAATATTCAAGAATTGAAGAATACTTTTGAGGTTACACAAAAGATTACAAGCAGTGTTGTAGCACATTCCCTCATTGAAAGAAAAGAATATTTATCTTAATTCCTGGGATTTAGGAGTATTTGTCACTATATTTAAATGAAAGCTTACAAAATACTGTCACAGTGATTGATAATAACAAAATTGAATTCACTGTTGGAGATTGGTTTAAATATTTTATTATTTTCCCTTGTTGTTCACAAAGTATTTTTACATAAAAAAAAACCATCTGTTCAATTTTGACAAAAAGCTGCCTTGTCTTGTGCTGAAAAGTATATTTTTTGACAAATATTGTGGAAAAAGAATCAATTTGTTTTATTTTCTTCTCCATGTAATCTGCAAAAACCCTAGACACAATTTTGGTTTTGGATCATTGCTGCGAAATTGAGTAATATGTGGTTTGTTTTAGGAAGATTTAAGTGAGAGTAAGAAAGAGGTTTATTTCCCAAACCATACACATATCACTAACTTGGTGTCAAACCTCTCAGACTGATCCAAACTAGTTGGGCCAAATTTCATCCTAGAAACCACACAATATTGTGGGTCTTGTTACATTGGCTTTCAGTTTATTGAAAATATAAGAAAGTTTCCAAGTGGTTGAGTTTTATTTCTTAACCAATTGTGATCACTGATTCTGTGTCTTCTATGATCACAAACCTCAGTTTCAAGGTCTTCATTGTACAAATTCAAATAGATATTCCTTTCGGTTTTGTGTTTTAAAATATTGCTTTCCCAAAGCACTGTGTGTGTGCTGATCCCACTCCTTGCTTAAATATATATCAATTCGCTAGTTTTCAGACTCGTTTCTGAATTGTGTGTTGCTTTCAAAATAATAGTTAATTTTTTTATGAATTCATTGTTGATTTTCTTGCAGAATTACTGAAAAACTGAATTTAAAGTTCACCATTCATGGTGAAGTTGTACTTCCTGTATAAGTGAAAGGAAGTTGTAGTCAACTCGCAATAAAAATTTCTACAGAAAATCCTTTACTCACCACCTGCTGCAACATTTGTGGTAATTGACAAGCTTTTCAAAGTATACATTTTTTTGTTGTTGTTTATCTATACTTGCTACAGTATACTGTAATGCAAATATGGAACTGTGTTTCAATGTGGACATGATGCCAAAAAAATTCCTTTAGCATTTCAAATCCTTGTTGTGATACACTTATGCAAATTGAACAAGCTTCATATGGTAATTTTAGTGTAGATCGACTTGATTATTTACTGAACAATTAGCTGTTTTAGTTTTATACTTTTTCTAAAACACTGTGTGTGAGTAAAGAAGATCTCAAATGCACTTGATGTGTCAATTAACCCACAACCTTTTAAGCCAACATGTTGCCATTGTTCATGTCATAAAAAGCATTTTTGATTCCATACGTACTGCACTTGAAGTTAATTTTCAGCCCTGTTTATTCTTTCAAAAGGATGTGCACTCAATTTTACATGTTATGCTTTAATACCACTGGGTATAGGAATATAATTATCTTGGCTGAAATATTGTTCTCAATATACTAATTTTGTTACCTGCCAGAGAAGTATAGAGAAATTCACAATAGTGAGCTCAAAATTACGATTTACTTATTTTTGAAAGCATGCTGTTTTGAAATGTAAATATTATTAATTGCACATTCAGTTGAGTGAAATATGTGTCTCTCGCATTTAAGTCTATAGAATAAAATATAATCTATCTGTAAAATCACATAATACAAGAGCTCCAAGATCTCTTTAAGAAATGTGATTATTTAAATACATAGACACTAGTTGGTACCAGTAAAAATTCAAATGATGAAGGTTGTATGCACCATACACACATATATGTACTAATGCAGATAACCAGTTGTATATAGTTATTTCTGACAGAGTGTTTTGACACTGCTTTGTGTATCAAGATTCAATTTTTAGTTTTGTTTTGTCATGATTTTCACTAAGGATTTCAAGGAACTGTTGATAAACCTAAGCAACTAGTTGTGATTTGAGTAAAATTTGAAAATTATTATTCCATTGTTTGCATTGACACACAGAAGGAATTGGAATGTCCAAGATTAGTTAATTGGAAATTGACTAATCCATAATCAAAATGTCAGAAATAATTAATGCTCTGAAACTTTTCAAGCAGCTGTTTTCTCAAGTATTTTTTCTATCGAGGGCACTCAGAGTTAAGAAAAAGAAACATGTTGCAGGAAATTTCCCTAAACTAATTTTTTGAGAAAATTTTAAAACTTTTGAGAACTGGTGGTTAAAAGGACCACTGCTTGTATATGGTTTGTCAACACAAAACACAACACAAACAGAAACATTAACAACCCTCTTGAAGAGCATATTGAAAGCAGTATAACCAAGTGCTGTGAACATCCAATCAAGAAAAGAACAACACAGTGTCTCGATTTGTAATGATAATCTGTTGTACTGGATGTAGAGATGATAAAAACACACAAATAGTTTAATTGCATTTCCCAAAACAAACATTACCATCCTCTGTATGTGTACAGTGGTGTTTTTACTTAACAAGAAGAAAGTTGAAGTTGCTATTTTGAGACACCAGCACAATATGATAGCCAATGCCTTATTTTACTAAAATCTTAAAACCCGAAAATGAAAAGGCAGCATTTCTCCATCATTCATTTCAGGGATGGTGGACTCTGGCCTTAAATTACAAATCTTTGATTCTTTAGGGCACAGAACTCGTTCTGATGACCGTGAACAGCCTCATGGATTTGAACAATTTGCATTCTCAGAACGACTATCCGAGCTTGGGCTGCATGTGGATACCCTTCGCCGTTCCATGAGGGACAGCAACTTCCCCCCATTTACTGAACTGCACGCAACCACCCTAAAACCTATGACAATGCCAGATGCATCAGCCTTCAGTGCACTTGCAGGCCCTGGTGAGTATCTGCCAGTGTAGCTAAAAATGATGCATTTCAGTCTGGCCTTTCTGTGAGATAACTTTAGTTTATGCACAAGATTTTAGATAGCAGAACGCTTTTTATATACGGTAAGTATATAGTTTTAATTGTGCACAAGTAACTAGTATTTGGTACTTAAAGTACCAAATGCTAGTTAAAATATCATATTTCTGACCACCTCCTAATAGTAAAATCTTAGCCGCAAATTACGACCGCATGTACAGTTATTCATTTTCCCTGAACTACGACTCGTTTTTCAAGTCAAAGAGAAATTATTAATTACAAGTGAAGTTTATAATTAACAGTGAACAGTACACTGTTGCTCTAATTTGAAGTATAAACTAACAGTTCGCGTCAGTTGAAAAAACGAAATTTTTAGCATTTTGGGTATTCGGTTGAGTAAAGTGTGGGACCGTCGAGTCATTGACGGAAAAGTTATTAAATTTTAGAAATTCATTATTTTAAAAGTTTAAAAAAACACGTTTAAATTCTCTGACTTGCTCAGTCCATCTGCTTATTTCATGGACATGGGACGTATTATATAAAACACTTACGCACAATAATTTTACAAGCTCTGGAAGATCTTAAGTCGGAGAGCTAGGTCGACTTTAAATTAATTCTGAGAATAACATTTTTTGAATAGTTTTGCCAGTCCTGCACGTATTTACGATCAAAATTGGCAAACAAATAGACCCATTCATATAGATTGGTGAAGTTTATAACGTTAGCGTGACTTTCTATTGCTGCCCTTTTTCCTGACTTGAATTGGCACGCAACCCCACAACGATGATTAATACGCGTACGTGATAACTTTGATCATTCTAAAACCCCACTCGACAACAGATTTCGCTGTCGACAACAGCTTTGGCTGTGTAGGTAGCGCGCGAATGGTAGTTAATTTATATTTTCCCGGAAGCACGGAGTGCTCGCCCTATTGTCGTTCGTGCGTGCAGCGCAGGCTGTAACCACGCTTTCACCTCCGTTTTAGCAGAACAAAATGCCTTTTAGCTTGAACAACAGGAAAAACTGATGCGTACGTGCGCGAGGCTAATTAGCACTCAACTTCTGAGCACACCAAGAATTCGACTAAACTCTTTCGAGGTCATCAGAAAAGATTTTAATTCGATTTCGAGTAATGTTCTTTCGTCGAATTGATGATATATCTAAGTAGAAGCTTGATGTTTTATAACCCAGGTGGAAAAGATCATTAATATCATTACTTTAGTGTATTCAACAGATCGTAAAGTAAGCCCTTGGCCCGTTGAACGTGCGCGAAATCGCGCTATCGGACTGGGAAAGCACCTTATTTCGAAATCAAGTTGCAATGTTAAAATAGTTTGGGTGTCAGTTTCATTTTGGTTTTCGTATTTGTCTCTATTTGTCTCTTTAATTATATGGCAACTACGAAAACAAAGTAATTTGAATGAACCATATTTTCCTCTACACTAAAAATACATCCAAACTTTATACCGTTGATGAGCCACTTAAAATAGACCCCACATGGCCCAATATCACTTTCAACAACGGTTGACTTCTTTGCTGGATATTGGACATGTAAGAGACACAACTCAAAAACTGATCAAATAGCCATACAGCTCTTCTCCGCCCCCTTTCTCCGTATCATTCAAAATTGTCTCGAATGATACCATCGCGGATATCCTTGACAAATTCTTTTCGATTCTATAAGACTGATGTAGATGGTCATGTGCGTTCGATCAACACGTGGCGAGTGCCAGAAGCGTATTCGAATCACCGACTCGCGGTAAACGCAAGTGGTCAGCAGAAATTTAGACTTAACGATAAATCAAATCCAGTGACGGCTAAATTGCCTTGTAAATAGGACGCTTTGGTTAAGTAAATTGACGGCTTCCTTTCAAACACAACGTTGTGAAAAGATATTGCGCTCAAGATATAATGGAAAATGAACATCTGATCATGAGTATCACAAAGACTCGATTTCACTGTCATTATCTGTAACATTTTATGCACACCAAAATCTTTAAAAGACTCGAGATAAAAAAATAAACTTGAACAGTCTTTCGCATTCTCTTCAAGAAAGCAGCCTCGTTATATCATAGAATTGCCGCCAAACAGAACAGCGTTGTACGCTAGGTCGGCGATGCCAACTATTAATGAGCTGTTGCGAGCTGTTCACAACTTCTTGGCGCCAAGATGCTAACTACTTGTGCACTTCAACATGCTGAATTCACGTTGGCACCAAACATAGCGAGTAAAATCGAACAAGGCTCAAAACAGTTCAACTCGAACTAAAACCCTATACTCAAAACTGGCAGTGGGCTAGAGATAAAAATAATATTTGAGTAACAAAAAATGATTGATCTGTTTTAGAATTATAAATAAGTCATGGTGTTAAATATAGGTTACTAAGAAAAATCTAAATCAAAATTGTCAGAGTTTGTTGGGAGAAAACAAGTTTTCTCGTTTGTTGCCCCAACCCAAGTTATAAATAATGATCATTCCGAAACACGCCAGAGAAAGTCATCAACTTGCTCATTGTTGTTCATGAACAACAAAAAGAGTCTGGAAATTTAATCTGCCACGTATATGCGTCCCAACAAATATTTTGGTTTATTTTGATTCCGATACAAATATTGGACCACATACGTGTACTACGATATCATGGATATTCACCGCTCGTTTTGATGATGTGTTTTGATATTAATTCTTTATTATTGCAAAGTCAAGATGATTCCTTTCATATCTCCTTCCTTTGAAAATTCCGCATTCTGGGCAGCTTTACGTCGAACAACGTATATTCACGTCATTTTTGAGTACTTTTACGTTTTGAATGCTGGTTTTTGTGGTAACTTTGTGATACGTGCTGAAAGCATAGTTAAATTAAGGGTTGCGAGAAGTAGAACAATTCATGGCCATTTATCGCACGCTGTGACGGTGGTTCTTTGCTATAAATGGCATAAATGCAGAGATATCTGGATTTACTCTTTACTGGTATATTGTCGCGTTTGTTGTTATATCTGTGCGTGATCTTCCTGCTAAGAAGGTTTTAGCTTGGATCAAACTGAGTTACACAAAAGCTGAAGGATTCAGGACTTTATATTCAGTCGGCAGATTCTTTACATGTCTTTATATTGAACATTTTATTCGAGTGCCTATACTTCCTCCAACGATGCCGATCACATTTGTCACGAAAAGCATACATGCTCATTTGCGGTTTCCTTGCCTTTAAAGAAGATAATTTGTGGTTAAACGATTCATTATTTTTCTACGAAATGATCGGATAGCCTTAAATTTAAACCACGATCCTTTAACTGCTCCGTGCTGGAGAGCTTATATCACTTCTGTATCGGATCGAGCTTGGCCTTTGCTGAGAGCGGACGTCTTGGCGGAGAGGAACAATTTTAGTCTCGCATCCCGAACATGAAAAACTAATTACATTTTTGTCTGCTTTTCATCTGTCCTGCTTGCGCTGGTTGTACAGAAACAAAATTTGGGGGGAACACTTGTTGCTTGTTTATTCGTAACTTTCTTACAATATAGCCAGACAACGACTCCGCATAGTTAGGTATATTGCAAACAAGTTCACTGTTCGTTTTTAATTTAGCAGTTGTTTGTATAGAACTGATATTGACAAACAGGAAAGATTGTTTAGTTCACTTCCGTTTCTTTCTCTTCGCAGATTCCAACCAAATTCGATCACCGTCGTCTTGGGGTTTTCATAGCCTCCCGGGCTTTTTGCCGGCTCACGCCCCGGCAGAGTCCCCGGCTGTCAACCTGTCCGTGCCCTTGACTGCACTTCAAAACAACCTCCCGTCTCAGAAACCTCAAGTTAATTTGCAAAACACTGGAGGAGGCATGCAGGTTCTCTCGCACATTTATTCTGATCCACGATTCCAGTTTCCTTTCCGGACGTCGAACTCGACATCGGGTACACCAACAACTGCTGCCACTACTGCGAGTGGTTTGGCGCCGTCCATGAGTTCTATGGGCGGCTGTGCCCCGCCACATAACATGGAATCCTCGAATGCCGTGCTTTCAAACCCTTGTCAGCCATTGAACCCTTCAGCTAATCATACCATGATGAATAACTCTTTTATGAACAACGCCGCCCTAAATAACGGAGTCGTAAATAATGGACTGACCTTCCGACCCCAGCCATTTATTCCACAGCCCGCTATGACCGCGCCCAAAGTAAATATGCAGTTTACCCCAACTACTGCCACTTCAATGTTGGGACATGCACTGACTCCACAATATACGACATGCGCCTCCTTTCCGGTACCGAAGGCCATGCCGCTGATGAGTCAGAGTACGGGCGGCATTGGATCGAGTAGTCCCAGATTTCCAATGGCATCGTGTATGAGTACAGCTGGTGAGACGATAGTGTTAAGCTCGGTAGGCCCGTATCACTCTCCTTCAAGAACCGATATTCCAGGAATGATGACTATTAAACAAGAACCTATTGCAGTAGGACCGTTAAACCATCACCAAGGAGGACTTGATGCCAATTCAAATGGCACTGGGGGATCACCACTGTCAGAAAGAAACGGCACCTCCACTCCCAAGGGAGTATGGAGACCTTACTAGTGTGGTGTTAGTTCGCGGTTGAGGTTTTACAGTGAGCAACAAATAGTATAAAGGCTGGAAAAGTAACGACAGCAAAACTGGTTGAAATTCGACGTTTGGCCATTTTTAAAGTGACGTTGTGTTATTAAATTAGTATTGCGAGTTCAGTTGTCCGTTTCTCCGCTGTTTTTGCACCCATTCATTTTAGATATCACTATCGGGGCATTGGTACCATGCAAATTAAATAAGTTCCAGAAGTGAAGGGTTCAAGAAACAGTTCATTCAGTGTCGGTCGATGTCTCGGCCACAAGCTCAGTGAACTCTAGAGACGACATCCATTGCCATTTGGGTGAAACTTGTTCTCGTTTCAACGGAATATACAACATAATCATGTTGACGCACACAATCAGTGGAGACGGTGATTTTCAAAGATTAAATAGTTTGAATTCCCTTTGCAGTGGATAAATTAATGCAAAGGACAAGCAAAGGAAATGTGAACGTCTAAGATAAAGTAAAAGTAATGAAATAATTGGAACATTCATTATCTTGCCAACGGAGTGTAAATATAAATATATAGAGATATACGAACACTGAAAGGATGTTCAATAATTATTTATTATAAAGTATAAAATAAGACCAGTCGTTCAAAGTGGCGTCTGCACAGTGATGTGGCTGTAGATATGAATTCTTGAACTGACAGACAACCGAGGTAAACTTCCTCTGAAGTAAAGACTAACGGGCTTGTTAAAGTCTGCAAATTTTGTATAGATCATAGGTTACTTGTGATATTTTTTGATTTATTTTTCACTATTTTTAATCAATATTTTTATTGCTTGTCTCGGTTCTCAGTACCTCGTGTAGATGGTTTTCCATTTGTATTGTATTGGTAAGTGGTTTGTGCAGAAGGTTCAAAGCTACATACTGTAGCCGTATAGGATCCAGGCTGACACTGCTGTGATGGCGCCAGTTTAAACACTGATCTATCGTATGGCACTTGCCTCTACCTGGCAACTACCACGACAAGGCGAACAAGGACTGAAAAAAGTCAGCTAAGTTATTAAGTGCAAGCAGCTTGCAAAGCATTGCGCCTTTATTTAAGTAATTGAGAAAGTATTTGAAAGTTTATATCGAGAGTGCATACGTTTCATGCTTGATATTAAAGCCAAAAAATTTTGACACTGTTTGCAATATTTGCTTTCTAATTTTTCACACAATCAGGCCAAGGTTTGTCTTCGTATTATGGCAAATTTTTCAATGTCTTAAAACATATTTCCCTTTCACCATTTCCTCGTATTTATGCTTTGACAATATTATATACCATTGAGCTTGACAGTTAGTTTAATTTTTTCCTTGATACATATCGAGAACTTATCGTGAGAAAGTTTCTGGTAACTGGTAAATCACAAATTATCATGATCATGATGAAATTCAAAGATTAAATTTAAAACTTAAAACACTAACTTGAGGTGTCTGAATTGTTGGTTGTCAATACTAGGAAGATCAAAGACAAAACTGCTTCTCGTTTGGGGCCAACCATGAAGTGACTTGGGGGGTAGGGGTAAAGGACTTTGCATTAACTTTATTTTCGGCTGCAATTCAGTTTTTTCACTTCACCATACTTTTTCTTTAAAATCCTGGAAACTTCAAGATGTGCAGACATTTCTTTTTCACCTTGTACAATCGCGCATTTAATTTTTTTTATGATTTCCTCATCCCCTTCCCCACGAAATCTAATGTTCGGGCCCTGAACAAGTTAGTATCAAGTTCTTGATAGAGTTAAGGTAAGAAGGTGAGTAGAATCAGTTCGACATCTGATCTGATCTTGGAACTGATAATTGAAACTCGCGAATATACGCCCCGTTATTTATTGCTTAATGGTACTGAATCAATCTTAAAGTTAAAGAGGAAGAGATAAAGGCCTTATATATTTTGTACTTCAAGGCTCAATTCAAATATTTCTTATATACCGGGAAGGTTGTACAGCATTTTGTAATAAGAAAAACCCATAGTTTACGTAGAACATGAGAATGTCAAGGCAGAAAGAAAATGTTTAATCACATGTTGATTAACGAATCTGTCTTGAGAGCCACAAGAACAACCTGAAAACAGAACCAAAATATTCAGAATTTTTAAAAATACTGCATGATAGCGTTAAATTTGGCCTCGAATCGAACTACTCATTACTGTATTGAAAAAGGTTTTGTAGTTATGAATAAGCCTGGAAGCGCTATCTGGGATAGTGCTTTCATTATCAAAAGAGTTTAGGCGTGGGCGATAAGTTATGAATCTCTAGCCCCGAGACGAGTGAGAAAAACAGGGATGATTGTTCTGTGATTACAAATGCTACGGATTCCGCAATTGTGAGGATGTAACGGGCTGCATCGAAGGCGCGGGGTAAATCGATGTTCGTATAAGTGTCATTCCTGATTATCAGAGAAATCTATTAAGATATGAAATAAAACGTAGGGTTGGTTTTAAAAACGTGAAGAGAAAAGCAATTTCTGAAACTTTTCACATATGGGAAATGAGCAAATTAAAAGTGGACTCTTGTAAGAATACGTGATGGTGAAAAGCAAAGCAGGAAGATGGCGAGGATGTACAGGAAGTCACTCGCATTGCCCTTGAAAAGCAAAGACAACGTCTGTGACTTCCCACCTGTGATGGCTATTTACAGCTTGTTAAACAGCGGGTGGGGGAGCATTTCTGGTTTTGAAATACTCAAAAGAAAACTAACATCTCCAGGCGCACGTTGCGATTGTAAAATACACCCTTCGCCCCCTCAGTTCCGACATTTGTGTAAAACTCGAGGCTAGGTCACATTGAAGACCTCTCACTCTCAGTTATGTCTTTAAATCAATTCAAATCTCGCCAAACGGCAAGGCATTGAAACGCAGGCCTGCCAAGACAACTTTTTGTATCTATGGTTATAATGGTTCACAACTCGCACAAATCCACTGACTTGTGAGAAAATTGAAAGTCAAACTGCTGTCACCGAGATGAAAGAATTCAAATGTAAGTATACCGATTGGGTCATAAAGTTGACTATCAGTTCCCAGTTTGTAATTAGTAGTTTAGTTCTATGCCGAACTGCCAGCTCAGTACTAAATGCTAGTTGTGTTGGATCCGTTGTGTTTCACTGAAATAAATTTAATCTGAAATATTTCCCATCCCGATCGGTCTCTGTCCGTCTTTTGAAGAGCGATTGAAAACCGTCCAATCTGAAGAAGTTGAAGTCGATGTGGTTTGAGACTGCATGTCTGTACTGTCTTATTTCGTACATGTAGTACTTTACAACTACAAGTGATAATCACGCTATCAGTAGCTAAATTATGCTGTGCTAAACCGCGATCTCTGTGAAGAGAAGAGTTTTTGAGTTACTAATAAGCGGTCTATGGCTTTGTACCTTTTAAAAGTGAGAGGCGTTGACAAGATTAGGGGATTTGTATGGCCCGTCTGGTGAAGTCTGCCATACCTAATTATTTCTGTAAAATTCAGTGGCGTTGTGAACAGTCGCAAAAACGGAAATTCAAATTGTATCTCGAAGAAAACAAAAAGGGTTAATATGAAGAGGCGAAGGCTGTCTTGTATTTCTTTAAAATCTAACATGAACCCGTAATTCTTAACTAATCAGTGACAAACCTTCGTAAATTTGACTAAATGCGCTACTTTCTTATAAATTTAATACCTGATCTCGAGTAGTCTGACTCTGCTCACAGCTTGGGCAGTTCAGTTTTAAAAATACGTATCGAAATCCGTACGGTGGCAGCATTAAGGAATTATTCAATCCCACGTTCTATCAGATTGTTGAAACAACATTTTTTAACTCAAAAATGATCTAATAACGTGTTTCCAACATTTTTTTATGTTTATATTAGTTAAGTTTCCTTTCGTTGGATAAATCTGGTGACAAACCTTGCACGTTGAAATTAAAGTACCAAATAAAGTTTCCGGCAATGGAATACTCTAAAGACCGAACACAAATAATTAAAATGACTGTAATGTTTCAAAAACTGTATAAGACAGAGCCTCTAATAAAACTGATGCATATTTGAACTGGCTGGCGAAAGTACTGTTTTGCTGTCCTTTCAGTTTAAGGGAGGCGGTCGAAACGCCGTCTCAAGTTTGATAGACTGATTATATTGGTTAGCGATGTCCGTCCAATTCAAAGGTAAAAACGTGATCGCTTTTCGCTTCATTAACGTGGTTTACTTCAAACTTGTTGTTATGTACTACAAGTGCCAGAGGGCAGCAGTTGCTTGCCATTGTTGTCCAAAATTCCAAACTGCCGACACATAAGAACTTTACCTTGACACTGACTGACTCAAAAAGAACGATGGCATTTGAGATGTTTATCTAGCTCGACTTTATCGTTCAACATATTACACAGATACATAACCCCTTCTGTACTCAATTTTCGTTCTTAAGAAATGCCAAACGTGGTCTGATTAAAAAATAGATTCAATCGATCAAGGGAATACATATCAGTAGATCCTGATCCCTTTTGAAGTGAATCCGGTGATAGTGACCGTCGTGCATGTTCATGTTCAGTCAGGTTTGAGGCACTGAACTATACTACAAGTATTGCTGAAACTTTGAATTATTTGACATACATGTACCAAGAAACTAGGACTGAAACGGTTTGTTAATTTTCTTGAACTCCTGTTAATCAGTCTTAAATTTCTTACCAGAGTCAGTACCGTGTCATATTTATACCCAGTTACTGATAAATTGATCGATTCTGCTATGATGACTATCATGGTTTCTCAGCGACAGCATCAGCTTGCCCTGAAGACTAACTGACGAATTACTGTCAAGTCCCCTTTCACACTTACTCTAACTTAAAATATCGTTAAATAAAACTTTATCGACTGATTGAGGCGTTTGTAGTTACTATACTCTGCTGATAGTTTTAATGGCGTTACACTGATGCCTAGTCCCCATTCTTGCAGTTTATACACATCGAGTATCGTCTGCCACAATCTTGAATGTCACATGTCTGTAAAGAAAACTGGTTATACAGCACATTTGTTTGCCATGCAAATTTTCAGAACCTAAGACTAAAGTGCATTCCTTCTTAAATAAAGATAGGAATTGATCTTATGTTATATCTGATGACAAATAAAATATTTTATTATCCCAGGTTCTTACTCCATAGTACTAGTAATTAAAACATCACCAAAAAAGGTTTAAGCGTCCCATTGCCATTTTTGATTAAAGAAATACTGGTATTTTTGCCGTAATCAGTTAATGGTTAAAATATGTAAAGTATCTCCCGGTTTGTTACCATACAGTTTGGTCCTCAGTGCTGGTCTATATGTTCTAAAAGCGAAGTTGCTAACAACAACAACAACAACAACAACAACAAGATAGCTTAGTTAAGATTCGTTCTAGAATTAAAATGAAAACTCTCTATTGACTCTCAAGTGCTTTATTTTTATATATAGTAACGTATAGCCTAGGTGGTGATACATGTTTTTGACCATCATGTTGTCTGTGAATCAAGTGGTTCTTTGTTAACGGTTTCGCCCTGTTAAATATTGAAGTCCATTTATAATACCAACAGACGGTCGGGTCAAACCGAGTGGGATATGCCATATGGTTATGAATAAAAGAACGTTTAATGTATCAAGCGATGCACATGATTGTGTGTGCGATCCCCGAGTTGGAAATCTTGCTTCACAAACAATATTATTTGCCAAATCGTTCAGTCGTGATGTGCTTAGATGTGTAGACGGAAGACGAGATTAAGCACCAAGCCCTTATTGTACTACCTGGCACAACCATGCATTCTTAAAATGCTGACCAAAAATATACCAATATCACCCAATTCTAAAATAGTTTTCTTGTTTGTTACATACATATAAATAGTTTGAAAACTATAACTTATTTCATAGATTTGGTTTTATGTATTAAACACTCACATCTCTATTTTCTATTTTGAAAATACGCTTATCAGCAACCAATACTTCATCTCCTGTACTCGGAAGCTAAGGGGCGATGGTACGTCATAATCATGAGGGATATTGGCAAGACCTTGATCCGATGATCCTAGGAGCTTCGCTATCAATATATCGGATTCAAAAACATAAATACTATTGTTTTCACAACATAAAATATTTTTGAAAACATTTTTTGACAAAAAGCAATTAAGGAGTTGAAGTGATCACATGCGCATCACATGAAAGAAAACTTCCACCATGTAAATAATAACGAACAATCTTTCAAAACAACCTACTTTACTTTTAAGTTCTATAACAGTGCACATTTTGTAAAACTGTACTAACCCGAAAGAGTTTTTCCCAAATTCAGAAATGAAGGATATGTAATGACTTTGTATCCCTCGAGCGTGTGTTCACATTTGAGTGAAAGAAAGTTTTGTGTACCAACTGCCAAAAATATTGAAACTACTGTTTGTGTTCTTGCACTTAGGTTAACTACCAAATAAACAAACGTTTGTTATTTTAAAATGCAAATTGAAAGTATTTTTACTTGTTGAACAATAGTTCCACTTAAAAAGTCACTCAAGTGTGCTGACTCATTAAAATATAATTTCCAAACAGTTTGCCCTAGTTTAATAACTACGTGTACAACGATAAATTGATTTTGACTAAATAAACTTTCAAGTCATCATCAAATTTGGACACACAGATAATTCTGCTACAAGAATCAGAACAAAATCTCTTTTGATGTTTGACTTTCAAATATTGCATTTGTAACGTTAACAAAAGTAGCCCCGGCCCATCTGAAGATTTTTTCTAGGTTTATTTTCGTTAAATGGGACTACATGTATTCAAGAAACAAATATAGTGCTCTAATCTTCATTACTGAATGAAATATCACGTCGTATTTTTAAAAATACGATTCTAATTGGACATAATTAGCAAAATCAAGAATCGATGATAATGCAGGTAATAAGTATAGAAGAGCAATGCGTAGACAAAACTACACGGTGAAAAACAGTTACTTTAACAAAAAGAAAAAGACGAAAATATCAAAAAGGAGTGACTATGATAGGAAAGTTAAATGTCCTTATACTCAGGGTGTTCCTGCGTCTTGCACTATTGGAATAGAAAGCAGAATCAACAGCAGATAACAAGAACACTATTCACTAACTGGATGGATGTAGATTTGAGGGTAGAATAGGCCTTCAAATTAGTAGCATTCCAAGTTGAAGTGACAGCAAGAATATTTCCCGAATACAATCTTGGTAACGCTTACTCTATTTAAAAATTAGAACCTGCAGCATTACCATTAAAATTTAAGATAAGTTTTCGATTTAATTGAACTGTGATAGCAGTTAATCGCCTGGGTTTAATCGTCCTTCGCTTTCTTTTCAGTCAGAATGCTTAGCTCACACATGCAGAGGCACGTGCACAGACACGCAGATACATACACATACACACAGAGAAACAAACAAGCAAGCAAGTAAACAAACAAGTAAACCGATACACACAAAAAAACATGACAAACTGCACATGCAGTAGTACACGCAAGCAAAACAGTGTCTTGTTCAGCTCCTGCTAACGAAAATTGGGTTGCTTGAGGTCGGGTGAGAATCAGTTGGTGAAAACTTAATGAATCAAAACCTCTTACAGATACCAAGTTAGTTTAAAAAATAGATTGATCAGAAACGCAAATTCACAAATTACAATTTTTTTTTGGTTGCAAGGTACGTTAAGTGACTGTATCTGAATTCCATGTGCGCAACAGTAGTTATTTATCAAGTTTCCGTTCGAATTTGAAAATCTTCTGAGCTGTAAACTAAGTTTTGCCGCATAGAACTGGAAGTTTGATTTGAACCAGCTAGTCATATGTCGTTATGTGTATTTTGTTTGACTTACGAGTTACGCACGCGTTCGGATTTTAAAATATAGCAGAATAGAATCGGTTCATCATGCATTAAATTATTGTATAAGATTGCCAGTGGTCGGAATTCTGTTAATTCCTGTGGATCAATATGTTTTTAGGACAAACTACAGGATAAAAAAATCATTGACATTCCTTATTGACAAAATCAACTGTAAGAAAAAACGAATAGCAGGTATAACTTTAGACTTTGGGCGTGGTGAGAAAGCCGACAAAACAGCCCGACAAACAACGTTGAAATTCCAGCGCCAAATCTGAATGTTAAAGGAGTGTTGACAGGTTGGAAAGAGAAAGCTGAGGGCGGAGGGGATAAGATTAGGAAAGCTGGAGGAAGGAGAAGGCTGTCAGGAAGGCAAAGCGGGCAGGATGTAATATTCCAGTGTTAAACGGATTTAGTCCTTTAATCTGGTAATATTTAAGATCGTATTTCTGAGGCTTGTTTACAACAAATACCAAATTTAAAGGCTTATCCAAAGAAGACAAAATGGTAACTACCTTAAAAATAGGACTGCGCAAAGTCAGTTTCTGTTGTTCGGATTGGCAGTTAAGTAAACTGAAATCAGATAAATAACCATTGGCAGTAGTTTATTGAGGTGACCAGAGTCTGTAGAACTTAAGGAAGTCAAGGAGTAATACTAAAATGAACGTATATCCATTTAATAAAAGTATTGTGAAAGCCTCTACCTTCAGCCACGTTCCGAAAATATCAAAATACTAGTATACCTGTTCATCAGTTTCCAGGACGAAATTTTGGCATAATATAAACGTTTTGGACATTCTGAACATTTCCGGTGAAGCGTATTCTTTATAAGTCCATTTTATAATTCATGCGCAATATGAAAAGTTCTAATTATTAGCCTTTTCCTACGATACGAGGAGACAAAGCTCCCACCATGGTTATTGTCTGCTATACGGGGGATGCGGTGGGTGGAGTCAATGGCGGACAACCAGTTTGGTTTGAAGTGAACACTGGTGCAAGAGTTCAACTATACTGATACTCTCTAGCACATCTCTTGAAAAGAAAGATCGGCCAAACTTTCGTTACTGTGTAGCTAAACGTTATGGCAAACTGCAGTGTTCGCTGTTCAGAATTTTCAGTTTTCTCTATTCCTCGCGATCGCAGTCGCAGTACGTTTAAATCAAAATGCTGATTGGACTAATCGGCATGCTACACACGGCATAGCAGTTTTATTCACTATATACCTTGCAAGCTTGCTCAGTTATCTTTGTCAATTAATCCATTCTGTATCAGATTTGAATAAGTAATTTAATCACACACAAACTACGGGTAATTATAATAAAACGTTTCTATTTAGGAACTTATGTTTTCGCCATATTTTGTTAGGGGCTGTTAACTTACAGTTACTACTCTTTGAAATCCGTGGAACCACATTTACGTTTGTGTTGTACTTTTCGAAAAAGCAGTTTCTCAAAACTCGTTTTTTGTCATTTTCAGTGTTAGTGACACCTAGTAGCATAAATAGTTCTCCAAAACTCGACTACTTTTTTGTCTGGCAGTTCTATTCTCATTACACGAATGACTGATCACGGCCACTGTACAGACTGTAGTATTTAAATTCGCAGGTATAGTGACTAAATTCTAAATACGATAAAGCACTACCTGGTACAAAAACTGAAATCACAAATCAGTGAAGTTCACTGGATAAAAAAAAGTTGGCACATTACATAAGAAAGTGCTCTGCCTTTATCTTTCAGTGGAGTAAGATTATTTTCCTTCGTGTACGCAAAGCTGCGAAAGAAACTAAAATATGCGGTTAGGAGGAGACAAACTAACCGATCAGATGACTTACTGTTACTCATGATAACTAACTATCTAACCAACAAACTGGCTAACTAAACAGCCAACGAACTACCTATAAAGCCTAAGATAACGCTTGCATTGCAGTATTGAAAAATGAACACCGAGTTTTGTTACTGAAAATTCAGGCAACTAAAAGAGAAGAGGCAACGAGTATTCCCGGCCCTTTACAGCACAAACGGTTCAGTTTCTATAATGACCAAAAAGTTTTCTCAAATCCAGTTGATCTATTTTCTATACTGAAAAATGAAAAGCAAACGATTTACTATTAAATAATTTAATGTTTACTTGACTGATTTGCTACAAGAGGTCGAGTCTTCTTGGGAACAATTGTCTAATATTCTCATATGAACATTCCACGAACACATTTGAGACAGAACGATTAAAAGACTCAGCATCAGCCAAGACAAGTATAAAATAAATCAAGTTTGCTTCAAAACAAAAACAACGTATGATCCAGTACGTTCAAATATGGATGAAAAATTCTTCAAACGGTAGCGACTTTATTCTTTCTTATCAAAGAAGCATCGAGACATAAATGTTGCCAGTGCTATTTGAAATTGGATGAAAAATAACTGTTTCTTCTGATGTAACGAATGAAAACAGAAAATTGAATCGATTAAGC
>JAOBRH010588009.1:0-15812 GCA_027575125.1 Umimayanthus parasiticus | reverse complement strand
GGACTTCACACCTTTGGCATAAGAAATCTTTATGCCAACTTGTGATTGGTTTTTAGGTGATGAGAACAGCGTGACACTGGGAGGCCATTAACATTACGACTCAGCAGACTAGTTTCTCCGAGTGAGAGACCTCTCGCAGCGAAGGAGAATAATAGTCTGTGGGAAGGCTAGCCTTGTTGTTCTTATAAAAAATGTGTATGGTATTTGTGGGGATATGTCCCCCAATTGGCAGCATGAAGACGTGTTAGTTTTAAACCGTTGGAAGAACATGCAAATTACATCTTATTTGAAAAGTCTTTTTTATTTTTTCTTGGCTTTCAAAAGTCAAGCTTGGCAGGGTTGTAAAACAGAAAATGAAATTAGTTTCACAAAAAGACTTTTGAAAGCTCCTACTTAAAACGCACTTAGGAACTTTAGATAAAAAATTTCTGAGATTTCTTGTGTGGCGAAATTGCAGCCAATCCTTAAATAATTGGCGTAATTGATATCATATCAGATCCCAAGCAAACATTTTGCTGAAAGTTAAGCCAAAATGTTTGCCTTACTCTAGAAACCCCGACAGTAAATATTATTCCCTACTACAAAACTAGAATTAGTTTTGCAAGGGACAAACCATTTGCTTGAAAAAGGCTTTAATGGTTACTGTGTCTTGTTGTTGCTGATGATAATAATAATAATAATAATAATAATAATAATAATAATATAAATATTACTATTACTACTAATAATGATATATAATTATTCATAATAAAAGCAATTAACAAAAATGTTTTTGATTTAGCAAGATTCTCCTCTTAACAGACAAGCTTAAACTAATAATATGTGCAGTATCTACATAATTAATTCTAATGTACCTCTAGTTATTGTTTTTGTTGTCCATTTAACAGTATTTTTAAACAAAGTTTGTACAGGCTACTTGCTATATGCAGGGTGATGCTATGCTTGGTTACTGTACATAATATAGCTAGTGCACCTGAAAAATCGATACTGTACAAAATACTACTACTATTACATGCAACTACAATGACAAAAACAAAATCAACAGTAAAGGAAAGGAAAAAAAATTAGTAGTTTCCCGTATGGATATTTGTCCAATAGGAGGCAGGCGGTTCTTACTATTTTTCATTATTCAATGTATTGGTAGATAATGAGTCCCAAGGCCATGATATAATCAAAAGAAGAGCAAGAAACATCTACATATGCTCTTAACACAGTTTCTTTAATTGATTGAAGTCAAGTACTGAAGAATAAAATTCAGAAAGAAAAATGTACTATTATTTGCTGCATCTTAAAACGTCTACCTGACACCGGATTTGAGTTGTGCAGATTATAAAATTTCAGTTGCATCAACTCATGATAGAAGTGAGATCAAACTTTAGAATAAATGTTTGTATGAAAATAGCAACTAGTAAAACTAGGTGGCTATCAAAATGGAAGCAGATGGGGACGAGAAACTACTAATCTTTTTTACTTGAACTAACTTTAAACAGCGAAAAGTTAGATGAAATAGTTCTTGTAACTACAGCATGCCAAGAACTTACAAACTTTGTAATTAATATATAAATTGACAGCTTTTATAAAAATAATTTCTAGCATGTTGAAACAAGTTTAGGTAAAAAATATAAATCCAAACTGGCAAATGTTCAAGCAACTGAAACTTAAGACAGATCCTAAACTCTTCAGGCATCCAGTACCTTCCTCCACCAGATTTGGCACTTGTAACAGTCTAGGTAACTTGTGCAAATATGCAGTAACGCAAATTTTTCATACCAAAATGTTCTGAAAGTACAGTGATGTCATGTAATTTGATCACTCAAAAGTAATGACTAACTTTTCAACTTAAAATATTTAGTAATATTAAACTCTTAATTAATCCTACATATACATATGATTGAGTCGCAGTGATTAATGTTTATCTTAAAGACTTGTGATAAACTATTGTGGATCCTTTGCACAGTTTGTCCTATTCATGACCTGGGAAATTCATGGAGTGAAACTGAACTGGAGAATTCTGACTTGAACAACTCCAAACTGAGTGACATCACCTCAAAAGGAAGGCAATGTCCCCCCCCCAAAAAATGAAGACTGAATGTAAATCTTTTTGACTCACCAATACAAATATAAACAAATGTAAATGATTGTGGTAGTTGATTGTATGTCTTTAACTTCCACAGAAAATCATCTTCCTGAATAATTTAGATAGACAAACAGATATTAGATAGATTGATAGAGTAGATATAGACAGGCAGACAGATAGATAGATATAGATAAGAGTTTGTAGATAAATATGATTACATTTACATGTACTAGAAATCACTCCACAGGAATAGCAACTTCAAGGATGGGGGGGGGGCAGGGTACTCCATTAAAACCTGTTAGGATATGCAAGGGGTAATGTACATGGAATATACCGTTTCAGTTGGCTGGCTTGACAACAGTAACAGCTTTAGTGTTAGGTCTGGATTGGGCAGGGATATTTGTGTAATTTGATCTGAAAATGGGGACTGAGTGCATATATAACTCACACACACCATCAAAATGATTGATTACAAGGAGTACTGAACCTCCCCACTCCCCAAAGGGCTACTCATTCTGAAAGTAATGTGGCTCATTACTTTGAAAACTCTACATATATGTTTAGATCAATACAATTTCTTGATTTCTTTAACATTTGAAATGGCTCCCACCACACCAATCACAATTCCTAAAAGGACAATTATTACTTCAATTACGATACAATACCATCTAATACTCCTACGCTTTAACACCATGTGAAATATGCTTGGGAATATAAATGCCAAAAGGCTGCCAATTACACTACCGGCAACACTCATCATCAGCCCAAACTGGGGCACTGCAACAGAAATGCTGAGTGTTCCAACTACAAGAATTATCCTAGTGATTAGAATCCATACACAATTGTATTTTTGTCCATTTGCACAGCTGGGAATCTTTGGCAGACATAAATTATCAAGGGTATTTGACACAAGGAACATGTCTATTGGGTAGCAACAATAAACATTAATTAGGGATGAAACAATTGCTACATAGCACAACAAACCACTGTTTGATGAACTTAAGTTCAAGGTCACAATTGACTTAGTTTCTCTTCCAAACACAAGTGCACAGAAGAATCCAACAAGGATCTTGACGAAGGTGCTGGATGTGAATGCTCCAACTGCCATCTTGTTATATTTCTGTGGCTGACGCATAGAGCCCTCAATGTTTGGGAATATAGCATGTCCAATATATGACCACGCCATCATGCCGAGAGCAATTGGTAACTTGTCTGGATCCATATGCATTGTATCACTGAAGTGCCATGAACTGTAATGGCCAATGCTGTAGCCGAGTAAAATCAGACAGCAAGTCACTGTTGCAAATTGAGAAATGATACTTATCCAGGCAAGTATAGACAGTTTCTTCACAAGGACAACAGGAATGAAAACAGTGGCACTGATTATGCTCCATACTAGAGGTGACAGATCAAGAGAACTTCTAAATAGTTCCTCCATACCTGTACTAAGGACGATGAGGAATAGAACACAGGCAGAATATTCAAACAGAACAATCATGATGTCGACCAGCCGTGCTCCGACTGTTCCCCACACAGCAAAGGCAATCTCTGAATAGCTATTTCTCACTCGCTTTCTGATCTTCCTCTTTGGAGAAATGTCATAGAGGCAGTCAGCAATAAGGATGGATGTGTATGCACAAATGATACCCACAAATAGGAGCAGTGGAATACCCAGATATCCACACTGTATCATGGCATACGGCATTCCCAGAATTCCACTGGTGCCTTGAATCAAACTGAACACGTTCCAAAGAGCCAACGAAACAGGGGCTTTACCATCTTCAGAGAGTCTTTCCACCAATGACACAGTGACTGAGCGCGAAACGTGACTGCCTGTGTTGATCAAAGACGTGCTGTTGTCACGCGACCTTGAACCTGACGATCGACAAATGCCATCTCTTTGACAGTGCTCAGACCGCTTACTCAGCGAGAAAGACGATAGCAGGGACAACTGAAGCGACGGCATCAAAAGGGAAGCTTGGCTGCTTGTCAAACCTGGTGTATTGCAATCGGATTCAAGACTGGCTTCGCTCTTGAGTGAGCTAAGGAGTGGAGTACTTTCACCCGGTTCGTTGTCGGAAAGTTGATCGCCTTCCACGCGTTCATCCTCATCTTCGGCCCCGAATCTCTCTACAATTTCCAGTTCTTCATAAGTCAGAAGTTTGCCTTCCGGTATTGCGACCAAACGAGAGTGATTGGTTTGATTTGAACGAGTAGAATGCGCTGGATTTGCAGGTAAATTTAAATCTGAAGCGCTGAGGGACTCTTCGCTCTCCATTGCCCACCAACGAACATCGCAGTTGTGAATGGAATGAAATTCAAGGTTCTTTTCTCAAGTGATGTCCATGTTTTTCCTGTTAATGGCGAGAATAACAAGTTTCTCGCCCAGTTTTGCTTGTTGGAAATCATGAATTTGCATCCGGCTCCTCTCTCCAGTTGTCTCTCCAGTTTGACCAGCTTGTCGAGCATGGACTCCTTTACTTTTTGGCCTTGTCATGCAAATGTTGTTTCGTGACTAGTGACGTCATCAGTAGGAGCCGTCCCAGCCTGCACTCAGCTTATCGAGGGTCTGCCTGGAAATAATTAATTCGGCTGACAAAATGTGAACTTATGAAAAAAAAGGACAGACAATGAATCATGCGGCGCAGAGTGGAGAAACGCCAAGTGCGAATCAGCTGTTATATACTTAACATGTCAAACGGTGATTCTTTTGATTACTGAATATTATTTTTCTCTACTATGAAAACCCAAGGTGAATCCAAGTCAGTTTCCCAAATTTTCACTGCGTACAAGCACACTCCTCTTCCCCCCCTCCCCCCCCTCATCCCCAATGCCGGAAAACACTGCTCGCAGTCTGTAAGGGACGGTCCATTTGACCGCGTGTTAGCCTGCGTGCAGGCTCTCCTTGCGAGCTTGGGGATATGGTTTGGGCAAAGAAAAAATGAGTCGCTGTGCGAAGCGGGGAAATGGGGACAGTTCAGTTTTTCTTTGCAGCCCAAATTGAACCCGCAAGGAGAGCCTGTGTGTGTATGTAAGTATGTATGTGTATGTGTGTGTGTGTATATCACGCGGTATGTAAGTATGTGTGTGTGTGTGTGTGTGTGTGTGTGTTTGGGGTGGGGTGGGGGAGAACTGAAGATTTATGTGCAATTCCTATTTCTTGGTTAATGTTCGGCAAAAATAGAAAGTTTTCTTGCTTTCCCATACTTTCTCTTTATCGAACCGTTTTCAACGTGCAAAGTTTTTTTTTCGCCTGGTTCGATTGTGCAATATTTTCTTACGTTTTCTTTCATTCCCCGGCCACACGAGATAAAATGGTCGGTCCGTAACTTTTAACCCGTAACCTTTCCTTCAACTTTTGTTTGTCAGGTTTCTATATTACTATCTGGGGTCTTGCAGTTGTAATTGATGGCTTTTTGAAAGCGGTAAACTGGAGACATGCTCCCGGCCAAGGGGGTGGGGGGATTTGGGGGGTACCACGAGCTGGATAAAGAGGCTCGATAGTCTCAAAAAGATTTTGTTCTTGAATTTCTCAAAAACTAAAAGTAAGATTTAAAATCAATTGCACTATTCAGTTTCTACTGTATTATCATTTTATTTTCTGCATTAACTGAATAAGATTGTCATTAGCCATGCCTTAGGGGTTTGGAGCCACCCATATAGAATTATGAGGGCAAATTAAGTGAAGACTGGCCGGACCCAGGAGGAGGTACAACAAAGGAGAAACTGATGAGAAACCAGAAAATATTTCTATTTGGTCGTGACTACAAGTTAAATACTCAACGGAACACTTGGTAAGGCGCAAGCATGTGAAAACTCGTCGTCCTATATCCGGGACACTTTCCGTCCAGCTGCATTTTCCGGTTTGAGGGGCGCTTTCTGTTTATTAAAACTAGTTTAAGTTTATAGGTTTGAGGCCTATTAATGTCTTATTCTTGAATATTTCGGCTGTTTGTGTTGAGCCTCGGATTGTTTTTACTTTGTCCTTACATCTATAATTAACAAGATTACTGTAATTTGAAAAAGACTTTGAAATGAACACAACCTCGTCCTTAGGACGCCCTGGATGAAAGTAAATCTTATCTTACGAAATATATAAAACTTTGGTTTTTGATTAAGGTAACGAATTGAGGTATTTCGTCATAGCTGCAAGTCTTCGTAGCGGGCCCAAGGTTGTTTTTATACTGTTCTTAATTTTGGGCGATCTGAGCCTCAAAGTTATTATAAAATTGTTCTTCCAAAAAATAAAAGCGGAAAAGAAAAAGAAAACGAAAACGTCGATTTTTCCATGTCAAATGGCACTGTTTTTATTTTCTTTCTTTCTTTCTTTCTTTCTTTCTTTCTTTCTTTCTTTCTTTCTTTCTTTCTTTCTTTCTTTCTTTCTTTCCTTCCTTCCTTCTTTAATGAAACTTCTCTCTTTCTGCCTGTCTCCGTCTGTCTGTCAGTATCTGTCTGTCTCTCTCCATTGATTCATCATGATATCTGGGAGAATGAATGCGATATAACGTAGCTCAACTTTATTGCAATTTGTTCCTTTGCAAGGGTCACAGCAAAATTTCAAAGTACAGCTGCTTCATAAAAGGTTGTCTCGTGCAATGTGCCGGCCATCGTACCAAGCTGTTTGGATGAGACATTACCATCTGGTACATGCACGAGATGATCGTGTTTGGTATCATGTACAAATGCATCAAGAGGACCTCTTTTGAAACAGCTGTATAGAAAACTTAAAGGTACGACAAACAGTAAAATAGGTTAAACTCATTGCTTTGTGTTTTGCCATTTTCTAACCGTATTAAATTTATTAAGATTCCTCTCAACGTGTTAAAATCCTATCAGGACATTCGATCCAGTAATGCACACTAGCCAACACACCTTTCAGGACAATATGATATAGTAATGCACACTAGTCAACACACTAAAAAAAATTAATGAAAACTACAGTTACTTTGCATTTAAACACACGAGGTAGCGATTGAAAATCATTTCAAATACACCTAATTCAAAAAAGGTTGTCTTCTGAATTGTTGCATTGTGCATTGTTGCATACCCAGACCGCAGGGCACCATGGATGTAACGATTTTTTTTAAATAGCATTGCAGCTGCCTACTACGAGACAGCGACATTCGTGTAGTAGTCATGGAAGCAATGTGGACCACAATGCTTTGCGGTCTTGGCATGCAATAATGTACAAATTAGTTACATCCATGGTGCATTGCGGTCTGGGTATGCAGCAATGCGCAATGCACAGTGCAACAATTCAGAAGACAATCTTTGAATTAGGTGTATACATCAGTAAATAAATGGTTTTACCTACTAGATATTTCATATATAGTATTTCATATACACTACTCTCTGAAAAATAATAATTACGTGCTCTTTTTTCTTTATCTAAAATAGTTTCAGAAAGAAGGTAAATTAAAATTGATTAGTAGAAAGGTGGTGTGAACCATTTTCTCTTATCATTTAACTCAAAACAAGGGGAAAACGTTGCAGAGATTTTGAAAATGACATGGCAAAATACAAAACGCAAGCGAAAATACAGAAACGACTTTAAACACATGTAAATACTATATAAATTATTACGCTGTGTTGTAGTTTTAAAAGCTAAAATCTTTTCTCGTTTCAAATAAAATCATTCGGGAACCTCTGGGTCAAGTTATTGCCAATAACACAACATCAAACGAGAACACTTTCTTGGATCCCTTGCAGGAGGAAGAACGGAAAGATGACTTAACAACTATTAAGTAGTAATTCTTTTCATTTTTCCGCTTTTTTCTCTTCTTGTGCAAATTTATTTTTTCTTCTGTTCTTCCATTCCCTCTTCTTCGCAAGATATACAAAACCAAAAGTGTGTTCGGTTAACCGTAAACTCGAATGGGAAACCGACAAGATTCCAAATACATTCTCGAAATAGCACATATCAAACGGATCGACTAAATTAGGTCAATCATTAACAAACAACTTGTTTCGTGTATTTTGTATCCATACTTGTTTGAAGGGATCAAAATTTTATTCCACAAATTCTATTCAGAAAAACGGTCAATCGAACATACTCTTAATTAAATAACTTGTTATACAAGACTATATTGCACCGTCTTTTAATTAACTGTGTCCAGCTTGTGTGCAACACAATTTTATCGATAAGCGGACAATTAAATACAAAACTCTCGACGCCCCTCGCCAGAACGTGGCATTGAAATCGAGTTCTCACGCAATTTCACTCCAACTGAAGCAGCTATTTTTATATTAAAATACTCTAAATTCTCAAATTGTACAAAAATAACTTATTATAAGTTCGTATAGCAGTCACTTTAACGTTCAGACATTCACGCATTTTCCTAAGCAACAACTGTACAAAATGGTGAAAAATTACCTATCACACTCACAAAGACGTTTTTGTTAAATGCTTTTCTTGTTATTGTGGCCAAAACAGGCCGCAGTTTTCACCCGACTGTGTCAGTGTGCGACTACTTCGGTCTGTAAAGAACTGAAGAGCCCCAACTTTTTTTCGAAGCCACCTTCCTCGCCCCTTGGTGCATCTTAGCATTTCCAGAGCCCCCCCTGTCACATTAATGAACTTTCCCCTAGTGGCAATATAAACTGGATATCGCTCTTGCATCATTACCATTACTTGCCCACATTCGTTCAATATTGCCACACCGAGTTGCTCGCAAAGATTAAGTAATTACGTATGCTAGTGTGACGTCAACATGCACAAGGGCCTTTGCAACTGTGGCTTACCAAAGAATATATTGCATAAACGCAAACTGCTGCAACGGAAAATTTAAAAATTTGACAAAATCACTGTAAGCTATACCAACTGCCTAAAACTTAAACTGATATTTATAAAATGACAATAAATTTTTGAAAACAATTTTTTTAAAACCTTACAGCCAAAGCTGCAAGGTCTTCAATGTAGCAACTTGCTTTTTCTCTAATTTTCGAGAGCCCATGATGCCCGTTTACGCTTCGGATATACACGTGGGCAACCTTTTCCGAAATTGCTACACAAATAAACGGTAATGTCACACTGCTTTTGGCCTTATATACACTGCAAAAATACATTGAATTTTAATTCATTGTTCTATTATTATTTTAGCATTACTTTTCGAAACCATATTTTCAAAAATCGTACACAACCGTCACACAACTGGGTACCAGCAGTCACGCAGAAGTCAATTGTATATATTCCACGCTGATATGGCAAGACCTGGGGCGCTTCCACTTAGCCTCATTTTCCGGTTCGACCGATTTGAATCACAAATTGAACGGAACCGCACTTTTCATTAGTACAACATTTTCTATTTCAGCCGAATTTTCGAGCACACACTCGTATCATCCACGCCACACAAGGCCTACGTGAGCTTTGCAGCTCGTCTGCCGACTGGAAAAAAACCCGTTCCTTTTGATATGGAAAATTTCCAGAATCTCAAACCGGAAAACATGGCTAACAGGAAAGCGCCCAGTTTATGCAAGGCAGCTGTAAAAAAAGCCTTCAGGAGCTGGCTAAAATATTCTATCGATACGTGCTTTCCAAGCGTACAGACTCACGAGCAGTGTCACTGTAAAACCTTAATTGTAAAAATACATAAAAAAACTGGGACAAAAACTCAGCGATAATTCTGAATTTGTTTTTAAAATTCTAAAATAAGCGTTCAACACGACATTGACACCAGCGACCCCACTCTATCAGTCGGTTTTAAACTTGGAATATCTGTTGCCACAATAACACTAAATCATCAACAAGGTCGGTTGCCTAGGAAAGTAAATAGCACAATTGTGACTATATGCGTGACCTAACTATTAATTAGTCCAAATACCCCCTTTCCCCATCCAATCCTTAAGACTTCATGTTACGAAACTCGGCTTATGAGTGTACGTAGCAATGCCCAAAGATGTGGCAAAAAATGGCCCTTCTGCAAATGCTGCCCCTCTTGCTCCAAAGCACCAGCCCTGACCAATGAGGTCTCATACCTCGGAACTTTGTTTTTTAACATCTCTGTCCGACGTGTAATATTAATAGCGCTACGCACTAGCCTTAAATGTTCCGTTTGCGTTTGCAAGTCTGTTCTGTAAATCCCATTCCGCAAACATCCAGTGGCGGCGTTCCAACAATTACTTCATGTACCCCTGGCACGATGCCGCTATATCTGCATAACTCGTGACATTGCAAAATTCTTGAAGAATTGGAAGACAGGTTGAATAACTACCGGCTCAGCCACTATAGGATCAGCTCCACTACTCGTTGAACATCGGTTCTTTCTCGCCTGTGTCTCCCTTTTCTTGCATCATGTTACCCTCAATATGTCTGCGCTTGAAGAAACCACACTATAAAGAAAAAATGCTATGTCAGAGAAAAATCATATTTAAAATCTTCCGTATTCAATGTTGATTTGGGACTAACCGAATATGGTTAAAAAGCGCACACCCCACCACAGACAAGCACTATATACAGGGTTACTTGCCATTAAACCACACTTGCTAGACGCAGCAATTGTAAAGGACGCAGACTTTTAAAATTATGAGAAGGGAATAGAGGCGACCAAGGAATTTGAATATGACAATGACCATCCACCCTTTTGCTTTGTTTGATAGACCATCAAGGATTAAGCTTAAGAATGGTGAATGATTACTACATAATTTATGCATTGATCTTTTTTATTATAGATAATTTTATTGTATTTAAATTAGCACGTCTGTTGTTCAATATACTTTTACCAATAAAGACTATTGTTGTTGTTGTTGTTGTTATTATTAGTATTATTATTATTATTATTGTGCAAGTGAGAAATCGTATGATCACCAAATAGGAAAAATATTTTAAAAAGCCAGTGCTATGAACAAGAAGTACGCTTTTTATGCAAAATGCCAGCAAGAGTTCTCGCAGTTCAAATCCAGGTTGTTGTTTGAGGCTCGACTACTGGAGAGTAACTTGGTAAAGTAATAGGGCAAAGGATGCCGCTTCTTCAAAAGCAATGTGAAATTTGAAGCAAAGATACCTATGTTGTAAAACTGAATATGAACACGAGTTTGCCTCTAGGCGTTTTCTGAAATGTACGTTTAGCTTGGTATATCATCGTCAAACTTTGTCAGAAGCACAGTTAGTTGAAGACCCCTCGGCTTCAAAGTTGTCCAACTGAATGGTATTAAAATTTATCGTCCAAATTTCTGGAGTCGTTTAAACAGTCCTGCCAAAACATCCACCAACATTTGTTATATTTTCATGCAAATTTCACGCCCCTGTGGCACAGCGTCACACATCAAAACAACTCACCTTACGTAGCATAAACATTCTAAGGGCAAATAATATTAACGAGCACACTACTGCTATAAACGTAACGCCCTCGCGGCACTGCGTCACACACACAAAAACATCTCACCTTATATAAGAAAGACCAGTACTATCAACAAAGAATACGATCACGGTCGTCATAAAAATCCACGGCCTTTACAGCATTACGTGACAAAAAAAACCAACTTACCCTGTACAGTATAAATATTATAAGAGCCAATACTATCAAGGCACACACTACAGCCACGGGGATGATCCAGTCGGGCCGTTTGGCTTTCGGCGGTAGAAAATCTGGATTCAGTTGCGTTTTGGCCTAAATTGAATTACACCATTTTAGTATCAGTTCAAACACAGAATAACACTTATATAAATACTACTTATTAAACTACTATACTTACTGTTCCGCTGTTGTCCAATTCATCTATTTCCTCAACAAAGGTGACTGCTGGTTTCACAGAAGCCCGCGATACAACTTCAAGTATCTCACTTGGATAGTCCTAACGCAAAGGAAAGATACTTAACGTACACAAGAACAATTTGGCTGGATCAACACTAATATATACATCACAAGTTGTTTAATGTTTTAAACTAAGGTATTTTGTGGCCTCAGTCTCTTCTCACTTGTTCCCTTTCATTGTTTTAAAAAGGAAGTCAGTTTTACACTAAATTACGACATGCACTCGGAGTGCTAAAAATTTAACTGGCCTTGGTACCATTACAAGATGTCACGGTTTTGTCAGAAGATCCACTGTCATCTCCCAAGGTGCTTTGCGTTTTGTTTATTTGATTCTACACGATCCGATAGATGCGAGACGGAATTGGAATTTTTGAATCAGTAACAAGTCAACTAAAAGAGAGATTCTAAACATTAAGTAATTAGCAGTAATTATTCTTGTGCTTCAATCAAATTCAGATAAGTTCGTAGAATACAAAAGACAGGAAGAAGCGATAGACATATCAAGATTTTGCAAAAATCATATATGTTTTACACACTTTGTTTCAAGTATTTTTAAAGTGTTTGATTAATTTTAGCATTTTAGCATTGTAACATTTTAAAACATTTTATTGCCGACCAGGTAAACACTCTCGATTACTTCGGTACAATCATTGTCTACAGCCATGTTTCTATTCAGGTCACTGATGAGCGGTCGGAGTATCTCGTCACTTCGTATTTTTTTGCCAAATAAAATATTTCCTCGCCTCATGAGAAACATACGACTCCCACGGAAAAGTCACTCAGTTGCTGCCATTTTGGAATTCATCTCAAATCTCTACAGCGATTCTGATTGGCAATTCGTGTCTACTACCCAAGTTCTCGTACTGCGTAGTTAGTGGCTAAATTTAATGATCAATTCGAATTTAAGTAGTATATCATAGGAAGTGAAACATTCCTAGTCTAAACACTGACTCTGCCCTAGAATCTCGGATTAATTTTTTAAAAAAACACACGAAAAGGAACGACAGGCATTTTAGTGAATATTTTTCCAAACAAGAACCTGTTTCATTTGCTACGCTAAACACGCCATATGACGTATTGCTGAATTCTCCTAAACTATTTCTATAATTTTCTTGTAAACAGGTTGAGAGAATTTTGTTTTCCATCTTAGATAATTTGCTGTGTATGATCATTTATTTTATTCTCATTACCAATCGACCTATATTAGGAGAATTGACATACTGATAAACTGGCTGGGACTGAAGGGGTTAACTACGCTAAATTAAACATGCCCAGTACTTATACACCGTGTTCATAATGGCGGACTGAAGACATCAGATCGAGGTTGGACAACCATGAGTGTCCTTACGGCCTTTATGCAGAATTACAAAATGCCGAACGCTACTTCAAATTCTACGGATGTTTTCCTCACTGAAAATGACGTCCCAGGAATTGCTTTAGAAAGACGCAAACCTGCAAAACTTAGCAGAAGAAGCCTGTCCAGCCTCGACTTGGTGGTTTGGGCGCCATTTTGAACACGGTATATACGCTGGGTTCCAAATGATAAATTTTAAGTCTACATATTCTTAATCCACCAGGTTCTCATTGTTTTACTCGTATCTAATCAATTTCATTCCTTAATCAGTTTCCATTTTGCTAGATACTAACCTCGTATAGCGTGGCATTCCATAGCCTTGAAATCACTTTAATTTCTACTTCCTCGTCCTTCCTAAGTTTAAGCACAGTACATCTGATCGGAGTACAACGCGCAGTTGTGGTGTTGCAATCCTACGTAGAACACAAAAGAAAAAAATGTCAAACATGAAACCCGTCTCAAAACTAAAGGTAACCTTTCTCTCTCAAAGTTACTTCAGTAAACCTAATATACCGTAAAATTCCGAAAATAAGGTCAAAGGGCCTTTTCGAAAAATTTTTATTAGGGGGGCTTATACATGGACGAAGATTTGCGTTTTGAAAACGCTATTTTTTGCTCAAGCAATTGTAATTTTTTGAAATTTACTGCTGACAAATTGTCTTTATTACTGATTTTTTCACTTTTTATTTTCAATAATGCACTTACAACTGAGTCAATACCACACTGTATAGTTAATAAAATACCTACCCCCTAAATTCCACGTTATGTTTAAATTTAATTATTCCAAATATAACCCCTGGAGCTTATTTTCCGGGGAAGTCTTATACATGAAAGGGGTTTTCCGTTTCAAAAGTTAGTTCCTAAACGCCCCGGGGCTTATACACGGTGGGGCAAATTATCGGAATTTTATGGTATATATAAATTTTTTTTTTCAAAAAGAACATTTTGGTAGACTAGCACTTTTGGTTTCAAAGTTCCCTTCTAGTCTTTCCCACTGCATTGAGATGTATTTACTACTTTATTGTATTGTTTTGATGTATAGTAGCAGTGAAAATTATAGATTCCAAAAGCAGACGCCTTATTTCCTTCGCGGCGGGGCCCCTCCGTGAAGGAAATGAGGCGTCTGCTCTTGGAGGCTATGAAAACGGATTAAAATAAAATTATATGCATCAACAAAAGTTAAAATAACGAAGTCCGCAGAACACGTGTCTTTCGCGTCTTTGTAGATTACTAAATAATAAGTTGCGGTCAAAACGTAATCTACCAATAAAACTGTTATGTTCAGTTTTCAATCAAAGAATTAAGGTTTAATTACTTAATACTGTAACTCTTAAATTTTGTCTTGGGCTATATAAGTCAATTAGAGGTTTCTTTCGGCACAGGTATTAAATTAAAGAGAGGATGTTTGCAAAACATTTCTTTAACAAGTTGTTAATAACACAGGCTCAGAAATGTGTTTCCTTTTACATTAATATGCACAGAAAAATTACTGCAACCTGATTGGTTGAGAGCCTCTAATAAATGCCAAACAGTACAGCTGTAAATTAAAGCAGTTCAATTACATGTTATTACAATGGTTGTGAACAAACAAAATGGCGGCAGTAAAAAAGTTCTGGCTGGTTGTTAATTCCGGCAGAGAAGCTGTATAAATGGAAAGATATGAAGGCAACACAAATAAATGGTGTGTAAATTGGTTTGCTCAGTATACCCACCAAAACTCGTGTTTCCTTGTTGGAAGCTGCAACTTCACGCTTCACTTTGCCATCACTGGTGTCAACCTGTCCTTCGCTGCCTGCGTCACTCTCTAGGGCACGCCTTCTTCTTCTAGCAGTTGAATTGCCTTTAGGTTCAACTTTGGGCTTTCTCTGTTCGCGGAAAACAAATGGACTGTGTTACGAAGTTAGAAAGCAACTATGCTTTGTGCACCCACGTTAAGTTAAGTTAGGAGTGGGTTGCAGAACTTGGGAACAAAAATCAAAGCGCGATTCATAACTGAGGGACTGTAGATGGGTGTCCACTGTCGCTTTGGGGTTTCGCTGGACGACCATGGTAGTTTGGTTCAGCGGTCATATCGTTAGGAATACAACGAACTCGAACTGATATGGATAAAAACGGTAAATATTGGGGATTTCTGGAGCAGAACGAATGCATGTAAGAAGATAATTTTATTTTAAAATATATGAGCACAATGTTTCCCACAGCTCATGTTGGGATTTATCAATTTATCTTGGTGCTTGAGTCCGGGATGTCAGAGATGATGTAAGTAGCAGCAAGGAAATTACGAGGTATTGAGAGTCAATTTTCTCCCGCATGACTTTCTTCTCGTGTAAATGGACCCTTAGAGAACGCGTTGTCGCAAAATGAACGGGGCGGGATGATGACAATGGGAGGTGCCAAACTTGCCGCAAGCGTGGCGGAATGAGGGGAAAGAATGATCGAAGGGAGAACGATCCTTGAGCTTCGTTTTTGGATCCCCAGTTGTTTTACTGAGGCAGCTTGAAAATGGAAAGTGCCAGATGAGGCTGGACACTCAGGAACAGAACGTATAGTAATATAATTATGTGACGTAATGGTAAATGCCAGGGCTCGGTTATTCAAAAGTGGGTCAGCGCTAACCCAGGTTGAAATAGTC
>JAOBRH010586898.1:0-15821 GCA_027575125.1 Umimayanthus parasiticus | reverse complement strand
ATCTGCCATCTTTTGCTCCCCTAATGTGCCACTGGGATAGCAACACCTGACACATCGTGAGATGAACTACCTGACTGCAGAATTTCCTCTAATGACGCACCTCGTTTAGAGTAAGGCCTCTTTCACCGTTTTGCGTCTTCTCACGAAGGTGTCTGATGATCAACTCTGTCACATGACTTGCTCTGGGTAGAATGATTGGGTTCTTGAGGTTGTCACACAGATCAGCTTTCTTTATCTCCAACTCTGATCACACCGGCCGTATCCACGAAGAGATCCAGTGAGTGGAGTGCACTTGTCGTCTTGTTGTCCAGCTGACGCTGCTCTTTCGGTGTGCCAACGGTGCCCTTAATTTTCTGTAAGACCTTTATCTCCACTAGTTTCATCACTTCAATTTCTGTGTGTTCCAAGTCCTGTACTGTGATTTTGGGGACCGTACCTTACGCAATCTTCCGTGATTTCTCCCTCGACCACTCCTTAAGCAACTGCTGCTTTCAGTCTGCTCCAACTGAAGAATCTGGATAGTCTGTCTAGAATATCCAGCTGCTCTTGTGCGTTCATGGAGCGGCTGCTGACTCTCTTTAACTCCAGGTCGTTTGGTTCCAGTTTACTCTCAGATTGGCTGTCTATCTTTGACCAGTGTTCCTCGCTCTGCCACAAGGACTCAGGGCCTTTAATCCAATTTGACTTGTGTAGGAGCTGCTGCGCCGTCAGATTTCTTGAACCTTCATCTGCTGGGTTGTTGCTGGAATCCACGCACATCCACTGCGATTTTACCTTTGTCGTTCACTATCCTGAGGTACAAGCACTGACCCATGCCAACTTACGAGGCATCATACATGTTTATGAAGCTGGATTGATACAACCTTGCCAAAGTTGTGGGGCTTGAAACATCTGGAGATGTTAACTTGCTGTAACAGGAACAGCTGGCTTCGCCATCTTTCCCACTGCACAAAGAAATCATCTAGCTGGAATTGGAGAAGCCCAGCTGGAACACTGCGAGGCGCTTTGCAGGATCTTCATACCTGAGTACGACGGGTGCGATGAAGCCTAATGGGCCGTACACTGAACTTACTGTAGAAAGTAAATATACGCCTCTACGGGTACACGGTTTGTCTTTCAGCTCTATTCCGAATTTAAAGGTGTCCGATTTCATTCGACCTCTAGTGCTCTCTTAATCGGTAGCTTGTCCTGACCCAAATCTACTCCTTTGAACTCCTTATATAATTAGCCCTACCCGCTTTGGGTGCAGAATTCACCACTTCACGGCTGTTGCTTGCAAACTTCGTCAGATTGAAATCCCCCTTGGCACAGATACCCTTGACAATGTCAATGAGTTCAGCGGCTTTAACGTTCGTTTCTAGACTTTTTAAAATATTTTATCCCAAATTTCCTGCCTATTTTTTATGAGAATAAATAAAACAGATTTCCTACCTTAAATGCGAACCTATCGTTCACTTGCCTCCTTCATACTGTCACAAACTTGTTCCTGTTTCTGAACTGGCTTGCGAGTCATATTTAAAAAAATGATAAAGTACCCATCGCATTTATTTTTTGAGAAAATCAGGTGAAAAACCTGTAATTTCAAAAATTGAAAATCAAGTTTGTCCCTCATCCCTGTCCCTTTTCCCAGTTTTTATGTAGTTAAGTCTGGTGGCAGGCTATCCATGAACGTGCGCGGGTGTGGGAGAACAAACTATCTTATCCCTCCCCCCATACCCTTTGCTTTTTCCTTAAATCACGAAATTTGACCCTACCCCGGTAATACGGCCAAATTTGTCTGGCCCGTTGGTGGCCGCATCAACGGGGTTTCACTGTAGTTGTTTACGATAGCCATTTGACCTGTGCTTTCTTTCTTCCAGGAACAGCGATGTTTTGCACACAATAGTTATACATCAAAGTGTCTGTTGTAATTTAGTTTATTTCAGAAGATAAGCTAAACATTTCAAAACTAAATTTGCCATTTCCCATGTTCTTTATATGTAAAACCCAACAAACAGAAAAAACCATATTCACTGTCAGCAAACACACTGCAATAAAAGACGACCCGACTTTGAATCATTTCACAACTTGTTCACTCATTGCATCATCAGTTGTACAGCTTAAATCTTCCACTACTTTTTGAGCGTTGATGGAGCATGGAACTAGGGTAGTCCACAAGGTGTTTATGAAGGGAGCATTTGATTGGTCATATTCCAGAAAAGGAACAGGTAGAAAAAAAACCCTTTATCATCATCAATCTAAATGGCGTGTTTCTTTCGAAATATACAAAACAAGCTGCTGATCCAAGTTCACCTCAACCTTTTAGTATTTAGGTATTATTGAAATTCTAGTCCTTTAATGTTTGGTGTTTTTGAGGCCAAATATGGTCAGTCAAAGGTACCCAAACTAAATGGGGAACTACTAATTATTACATCGTTCGCATCCTGAAAATCTCCTGGAATTTTCATCCAGGGCCCTGGAAAACTACTGGAAAAACAGTTATTTTCCGTGTACTCCTGGAATTCTCCTGGAGCTTTGTGGAAAGTCTGTACTATAAAAAGTCAATATGCAGATTGTCGGAGCTTCTATAATTTCTATTTTTTGAAAATGAAGACTCGATAACAAGACGTTTTTCTGAGGATTTTTGTTCTGTTTCTTTTTCAAGAAAAGATTGAAATACCTGGCGAGTTTTGTAGTAGCATGGGAAAAGTCCTGGAATCGAGGTTAGGCCTGGCTGCTTCTTTAACCGTTTTTTTAAAATGCTAATATGATTGAGTTTGTTCGATTTTTGTTTTCACCATGAACGAAAATTCAAGGATCTAGGTACTGGAAAAATGAGCTAACTACCCTGGAATTAGGTAATCACCAATCGGTAAGAAAGTCTACGCAACTATTACATTGAAAACTAAACGTGACTAAAAACCCTGCAGTCAACTACTAACTGCGATTCTTTGCGTTGTTTGTCTTTTCTTGGTCGACGAAATACACACAGCTTAGCTCAAGACATGCATGGCTCAAAACACCTGCAAACTGAGCGACACTCACCAAGGAGTGAAAACATACTTAAAATCTATTTGCAAACAAACACAAAAGATCTCAATAGTTGATAGTAAGTCTAAAATGATATGAGCAGTGTCTGGAAACCAAAATCGTTGAAACTAAGAATGCATTGATCTTATTTGAAACGGACAATATCAGAAACAACACTGACCCACACCCAAGTATTTTAATGATAAAAAAACTACATCGTCCTAGTACAGCTAGAAAACATCAGCAACCTACTACACTACAAGGCATTTTTTCACAAAACCAAAGGCTAGATTTTCATCACAAAGTGAACCAAGGGGAAAACTTTCCACTTAAAAATGTACATAGTACATACTGTTACCACATAAATACTTGCATTTCAAAATTATGACCTGGTGCAACACGATATATAGGATTCGACCAAGCAAATGCATATTTCTTTCAAAATTTGCAATTGTAGGTTACCATTCCATCATATAATTATATTTCTTGAGTGAAAATCAAGCCTTTCACATCTTTAATACTTGCACAACAATCTCTTTTCATATATTTTGTTGTTGACAAGTCTCATCCACACTTAACTCGAACGAAATTTATTAAAGCACTGCTTTAAAATAGTTTGGGCTTAGCAACAAAACACTCCTATTCCATGCTTGTCTTTGTTATTCTAAATCTTTCTGTGATCTTTGGGAGACGTCCCACATCACCACAAATTCCGTGGTAATGAAAGACTAAAGATGATTTGCTCTTAGCCCTGCTCGGCTCAGTTCACACTTTTATTCTACAAGTGTGCTGGAAATTCATACATGAAAACTCTTCACTTACAGCAAGTGATAAAATGTGGTTAATCACATTACAGGGTTTTTACCTACTGATTCAACAGTTAGGATTTTTCTTGTAATAAAATGCCTCTGCAGTTCAAAGGTAATGACAAACAGTAGAAGGAATAACGATTGCTGGACGGAATGAAGTAGACTTCTTAGTGATGTTTCTATGCTGTAAATTAAACCTGTAATATTCTTTGTGCCGCAATCTTTTCATTAAGATACACTTTCATAACAAACCTTGCAATAAAATATACAGAGTTTTTTTCATTATAGTTATCAAAATTTACTTGGTAAGAATTTGTGCTACGTGTTTCATGGTCATACCTTCCGTTAATAATACATACTATTGTACACTATACATAAGTTTCCTGTGTGTTTTATCTCCTTCGACAAAACCTAATAAAAACACAACCAGTTCAATCTGTCAGACGCTCTGAATGCTGTGCGTAACCATGACCACTTAAGTTCACTCCAAACCCCATTACAGGTTTAGGCCTTGTCACCATCCCATATACGCAGTAGGCTTGTTTATCATGGCTTGTAGGCCCAAAGTTTTCTTTAACATCACTGGTTAGAATTCTGGTCATCTGTATCCATGAAACCATCCTGGGAAAACTCTGATTCGTTTTCGGAAGCTGGTGATGATGGCATCGAGGAAGGAGATGACGTCACAGTACGTGATGGAACACTGTCACTAGCTACAGATGATGTTCTAGATGTGCGAGCCACTCTACTATTGGCTACAACAGCAGGCGATGCACTCTGTCCTTGAGGAAGTGGCATGGCAAGAGGTGACTGAGGTGCAGCTGCAGCCGTCAGTGGTGACATCCTGGCATTTGCCGAGACCAGTGGTGATGCACCCCCCAATGCAGAAGATTTACTGAAAGTAGAAAATGACCACATGTTGCTTTCACATATTTACAAATGTTCAATACAAGCTACTTATACATGTAACTTTAACAACAAAGGTTTCAATTCCCAAATACAACACCACGCAAAACAATAGTAACACCAAAACAGATTGAACACTATAACATACACAGACACCAACTAAGGGTCCAGGGCAACAGAAGAGAGAGCCTCATCATCAGATTTCTCACCTTGGAGTTGCTGGACTAATACTACTAGGCCCCAGGCCTACAGGTCCAGCTCGGGCCATATCTGCAACATAAAGATAGGTCTGATCAATATAAACTGAAAATTCTTACATCTAAAGGCCGGTCAGGTACAAAACTCTAGTTGGTAAGATCTCTGAATGCAAACCAGGACAGGTTGCTAGAAAGTCCTTGGGGAAGCACCTGAAAAGCACTGTAACATATTATGACAATCTGAACTAGAGAAAAATCACAGTAGTACACACAGTCAGATAAACTGTACTGCCAAAGTCTGTCTTTATTCATTTAATAGTGAATACTGGCAGCTATTGTTGTCACAATGCCTAATTCAATAATCAACAAGAGCAACTGTTCACAGTCGTCATCATGAATAATAAAGAGCACTACTGGTAAACGTGCAAACATGTTCACTCACCAATGACGTAAGGTTCAAGTGCTTTGGGCACCATTGTTCTGGAAAGCTTCAAATTATCTTCAGAGCACTGCCCTCTCTCAAGGGAAAATGCCATTCCCATTCTCTTGAGAACTTCAATGTCATCATGGATCTCAAAGGTATTATCAAAGTTAAACAGATATTCAAACCTGCAAAGAAACAAGGCAGTATTATAATACCATAAAGTTTCAAAAAGAAGCACCTCCTACCTACCCCCCCCTCCCAACACACACACACACACACACACACACACACACACACACACACACACACAACCATTATGAAGTACTAATGGAGTAAAAAAAATGTCCATTTCTTTCTATGGGCACAGGAATCCATCTCCTTATGACCTACTCTGAGAAATCCCTGGTTAACACCAGTTTATCCACCACAAAATTTCCAAAGCTGAGGTAAGAATTACTACTCAGTCTGTTGGAAACGTGGATATAAATTGAGATTCTTTAGTGTGAACACAAGAGTTATTCATGCAAGGAATCATGTGTTTCTAAGCCAATCAAGAAATGGGGTTTAACTACAACCCACTCAAGCAGGCCTATTCTTCTTGTGCTCAGTGATTTTGAAACTGCACATAATTTTGCACTGTCAGGTTTGATTGCTAATTTCTCCACAAAGAAAACTCTGAATCAAACTTTGCTATGTAGCTTAGAATGGCGTAGGAAAAAGAAAGAATCCCCAATGTGTTATAGTAATATATTTTTTAACCCACGCAGCCCCAAACTCGCCAAATGGCATATATTGCTGAATTCTCTGAACTGTCTCTTTAGTTTCTTTTTAAACAGGGAGAATTTTGTTTCTCATCTTAGATAAATTGCTGTGTATGATCATTTACCTTATTCTCTTTACTAAACAACTTATTTTGTATGGATAACATAAGGAGAATTTATATACCGATAGACTGGCTTGGACTCAAAGGGTTAAATGTCACTTACTTGTCATTTGATATACTGCAATCAATGACGGTTTTCTTGCTTGTGTTGACAATAATAAAAGGCAAATGAATTGCAGTGTTAGGTGGGGGAGGCCCTCGCTCTTTCTCATCTTTCTTGTTTCGTTGAACCAGATTCTTAAATGCAATTTGCTACAAGATAGTGATATAAAACCAATAATTAGCAACTCATTTTTCCATTATTGGAGCTACTCCAATCTGCAACTTACACTTTACCACAGTATGTAGCTTAGTTTAACAAAATCAGTGAGTCTTAAAATCATTTATTAAAGAAACTACTTGCAACACATACCTGTAAAATTAATTCTTGAAGTTGTGCTGTCTTTTGTCGAATTCTTTCCTGTTTTTCCTTTTTCTCTTCCTACAATCAAGAAAAGAAAGAAAGCTATTACAACAGATCAAGTTCTCTAAAGGTAACATGAACAACTCTTCTGTCATAAAGAAAACAAAACAGTGTATGATAGCCTGGGCAATCTTCATGCTTCTTATTTTATAAACACAAACACAGCTGTTTTTGCTGCACACAAAATACAAATAACCCTGCTAACAAGACTACCTTTTACCAGCTCAATCAGTGTGAAAGAAAGGCTCCAACAAAACTGTGTTGCATTTCAAGATACTGAGTTACCACAATGTATGTCCATGGATCATCGATCATGGAAGATAATAGAAGGCGATAGGTTATCAATTGAGACTATGTCCTGTTACCATATCCCTGTCACACCGTATATATATTTTTGTCTTTTTTTCCCCTTTTTTGTTTTTCAAATTGTTGTATCTGTGACAAACCAAATAAAATAAAAAATAAAATTAAAAAAAAAGACTCCACACGAAACCCCTGGTTATAAGCCCCTCTGATTAGGATTTCATAGTCGAGGGAACATGTCAACAATAACCTCACGTTTTAATGTTGCTGTGTACGTATTCAGAAGCATGATAACAATAGGTCCAGAATACGTTTGCATTTAACTGCCTTGACTGTTCCATTTATTTTTGCAAGTACCAGAATCTTTGCAAATTATTGAAATACATTCCCTTCTGTAAAGCAAGATGTATCTCTTGCATGAGCCACAGGCTGCAGCGAAGGGCATAGCCTCAAGTGCTCAACCACTGACATTTAAATTCTGGTCCTTATTTTTCTATGTTTTCACCTGGTTTTGAAGACAGTACAAAGTGAAACCAGTTTTATGCTTTCGCTTTTCTTTTTCCTGGAATTTCAAAAATTGAAAGCTGACATGAAAGAAATTAGACTACCAAAAAGCAAACAGCCTCCAACAAATGCAACTCAAATGAGTTTATTTGTAAACACCTCTCCCAAAGCTTTAAACCAGTCTACCTGCTAATAAAAACCTAAGGTATTACTTATAGGTTATATGATATACAATGTACAAATACTATACGACGTTTTGCTAAATCTCCTAAACTGTCTCTATAGTTTCCTTGTAAACAGATTGGGAGAATTTTGTTTTTCATCTTAGATAAATTGCTGTTTGATCATTCACCTTGTTCAACTTGTTCTGCATGCACAATGTAAGGAAAATTTAAAAACTGATGAACTGGCTTGGGCTGAAAGGGTTAATAGTGATACCAACTCTGACTGGTGCGTACCTCAAGCTGTTGACACTCTTGTGCTGAGTTGGTTGGCAGACCAATCCACTTGATCTCCTTCTTTTCCTTTGATATGATGTTCATTGCCATCAATACATTCAGAGCATCATAGACTCTCCTCCTTATGTTCTTCTGGTCATAAGCCTGTGAATAAAAGCACCACAAGACTTAACCAATAAAAAAGAATAATCCTGAGCCCTTCTGAGGAATTGAAAAGAAGTATATTAAAAAACTTGGGATTATTGTATTATTGAATGCTTGGTGGCCCCAGAAAATATTCACGTATCAATCAATTTTATTTTCTATACCATCAAGGAGATTACAAAATATAGTTCTTAAGAAATCAAAGCTATTATATTAATCAAAAGATAAGTGATAATAATAGATAAATAATAATAAGGTATAAGTGTTTCTCAATGATGGTAGGTAGCTCAAAAAGAAACCAGAGGCTTATTATTTTTGGCCTGCCTATTGAAGCTAAATTAAGTGTGCAAATTACTTGAATATCAATAATTATCTGCACAAGAAGGGTATTTTTTCCACTAACCACCAGGTCCTAGTTATTCAAAGACCAATTAGTGCTATTCCTGGATTAACTCCATAGGTTTTGTAAGAGTTAATCCAGGATTAGCACTAATCAGGCTTTGGAGTATTTACTTGTTTTTTGGTGGCTCTGGTGTGCCAATCAAGGTGCCCGCTCTTTCCCATTGGGTCTTAAAACCGTTGAGTATATTTCATGCTTTTTCTATTTGCTATTTCAGAACAAATCTCAGTGCAAGTAAAAGAGAACTATTTGGTCCACAGATCCTCTGCAAAAACCATTATTAATACATTTTCCAATACATGTAAAGTCAGGCATAATATACGCCCTATTCCAGACCAAATATGCAAAAAACAACTTTTTAAGGGTATTATGGGAGTATATATATATAGCCCTCTCCCCTATATCCCTCCATAAAATGCCAGGGGGAGGGGGGGCAATGGGTATTTTCTGGGAACATGCATTGTCAAGTAAAAAGAACCATTTTCCAAGATACAAACCAACCTGATCAGTAGGAGACAGATGTTTCTCTGGATCACTAAACTCATGCACAAGTTCATCTGCAACCTGCAGGTCACAACACATTTTAAAAACAATGTCAAACAGTTTATTATCATGCATCTGGTGTAAATTTGCACATCAACAGAGTCATCTCTCAACCTTTATTCAATCCTCAATAATAAATTTCTTTCAGGGTTTCTACTTGTTTAAAAATACAAAATCCTGACTTTTCCATGACCAAATAGAATAATAATTATTTAATGATCAGCTTCTGCTAACCCCTCCCTCCCCCCACACAGCCAAAATGAGCCTTTAGTTTAAATTCCTACCAAAAGTAAGACAGCACAGCAGAGCAGATTGTTTGCCCACACCATACCATAACTCCAGAATATTTTTTAAAGGATGTTAGGAAATAGCAAGTTGCCGCAAGAAACTAATGTGAAGATAAAACTCTGATTTCTTCACTGATTTGACAGAAAAAATTGGATTCCCTGACCTGCATCAAAATTGCCTGACCTTAAAAAAACTCCATTTTTCCACTGCTTTTCCCTGACCTGAAGAACAGGCTCAATGGGGTAACTTACCTCGTTGTAGGAAGTCACCCCTTTCTGTTGCACCTTTTCACAGACTTTCATAGAAAAATGTCTGAGGCCTTTCCCTGTCTTGTCCCCGGTGGGCCTCCCAGCACTTGACAGTCGCTTCCCCCTTTTCCTTTAAAATATACACCAAGATTTATAATGTCAAAATTTGCTCATTCTTGCACAACATGTTACAGACCATATTTTCTCTCCCTTTAGGGGCCCTCCTAGAAACGCCTCAAGCACCTACATGTGTGGTACAGATAGTCCACAAAGTCCTGGGACTGGTGCAATATTGTTCTTGTGGTACTGACATAGCACCCAAATGCCAGTGAAATGGCCTGTTTTTGCAACTGAGAGTGAAAAAATGGCACTTGTGTACAGTTGGCATCCCTGTCAACTCCACGAAAACAAATTAACAAACCTCTCTCCACTATCCAGCAGATCATTTTCCCCAAAGTCATGTCTTCTCTTCCTTCCACTACCAGGAGTGTTGATTCTACAAGACAAATGAAATAACAGTTAACTTCCATTAACACATTATGGAGAGATCAAGGGGAAAAAGGGAAGCTTCTGTTTTGCTTGCATTTGAAGAAGGTGAGATGATGTAAAAAATCAAGGTAACTGAAGTGATATGATAAACAAGATTCTCCCTGTTATGATGTCAAAGGGGCAAGAAGAACAAATTGGAGAGAACTGGGAACTTAATCAGCAGTCACTACCTGTGGGGTACTCCCATAAATTGGCTACAAGGGTTTGTGCCACCCAATGGAGTATGGTTTTGAGCTTCCACTTTATATACAACACATTTATTTTTCGTTTTTGGTAGGCTTTTCTAATCACATTGGGATGATGCTTTTCAGAAAACTAGATACTTTCAGACTAATTAAAAAGACACTTCTCTAAACTAAGAGAGGATAAATTAAATAATTTAAACAGGGTCTAAAATTTGAGATTGGGTGGCACATTCACCCCAAACTGGAAGTAGTATTCCCGATGAGTCACTAACATAATTTCTGATCATTTCAATGTCTTCATTTCTCCGTACCTTGGCCATGTGTTAGCTGGAGAGCTCACTATTGGTGCTGCTATAACGGCAGGTGTCCTCGGTGTGCCACTAACTGTAACAACATGGTGTGATGGTGGTGTCCCAATAATCTGAAAATTGTAAAATCAGAATTAGTTTATAATAGCTTTGTAATAGACTAGCTTTTGTGGGAGAGTTTCTAACACTGTTCCAGAGAGGAACTAAATAAAATTATCTAACCTCTGGAATTCTGGGAATACTTCATTATTCTGGCTTAAAGTCAACAACCATTTTGTTGCAGATGTGACCAGATTATTTCAAATGTATGTGAAATATTTAATTGGGTACATATTGTCAAGAGATATCAGTAGAACTCTGCGGGTTTTGCTGAGAAAAGCTGAGATCCTTGGTTAAATAACTAGTGCATATCAAAATGCACAGGTGAGGGCTTCTCACCATTGCACAAACACACCTGAAAATATAAGCTGAACTTCAAGTCCTGATCTTCAGTTTTATATATAGCCTTGAAGTTCAACCCAGACTGCCACTAAGCATCATTTTATTGGTAATCAAACCAATATTTACAGACCCATGTTTGGCGTTTTAATGAATCACATACCATTGGTGACATTTCCACTGTCTTGGGAAGAATAACAGGTGACATCTTTGGGGATCCTATTGCTATGGTCGCTGAGCCAGAAGAAGTCAGATTGCCTACTATGACAAAGTAAAATAATTATATATAGTGTTAGAATATGTGCACCCAACCAACTTGTGGAGGTTAACATGCTCTGAATGGCAACTCGTTAATTGGTTATGATGTTTATTTACAATGTATATCATCGACTTCACAATATTAATTAAATTGAATTACTTCTAGTAAGCCATTTAGCCCCAAACACAATTTTATGATGTATTGCTGAATTCTTTTAAATTGTCTTAATTTTATAGTTTCCTTGTAAACATTTCCTTTATTTGGTCTTTTATCTTAGACAAATTGCTGTGTATGAAAATTTTGCTTTATTTTCTTGATAAACAACTTATTTGGTGTGGACAATGTAAGGACAATTGACACACTGATTATAAACTTGCTGGGGCTAAAAGGATAAAGACTACTTTACACTAGTAAGGACAGCCATGCCTGTCTTACCCCCTGATTCCCCCCCCAATACCCCCAATCTCTCAGCACTGTTTTGAAGGGAATTTAATGTTCAAGTAAAACACAAAATAGAGAAAATAAAGTAACTGAAGACTGACCAAAGGATTTCTTGCTTAGAAGGCTTAGCACTAACCGACTGACCCATGTTTGTTCTTATATTCTCTAATTATTAATCAGAGTTATTAACTCCTCTAAGGCCAAGAGTTGATCATTTTGCTCTGCCACTCGAATGCTGGATCCTCAATGACTGCACTGGCTATTGCATGCATGGTTTTCTAATTCAATGCATATGTGTGCATCAAATTAACCAATGGAAACACCGACTGGTTACTTTCAAATTGTAAATAAAGTCTTTTTACATATAAAAAATTTGAGATATTTGACAAAAATCTAGCAAAGAATTAGAGCTGGACTTAATTTCAATGACATTCTTAATCCAGCCATTGGACTTCGTTTAGACTTAGAGATTAAGTAAATAAAAAACTGAAGGATGGCAAAGTACATTTTATTTATTGCTGCAGGATTTAACACCATATGCATCTATCATCATAGCTGCACCAATGAGTGAAAACTTCTGAGACAAGATAGAAACTGAAAATAATTATTATATTGTTATTTATTTAGAACTCAAAATTAATATTATCTGTCAAGAACTTTTACAACATTGTTTCAGTTTAACTTCAATTTTTGAAATGTAACATCAGACAGGAACGAAGACAATGAGTAAAATAGATTGATATATCAATGAAGTGTCTAACAAGAAACATTAGATCTGCACACAGTTTCAATAACGCACCCAAACATGGTGTTTGGAGACCCCCCGACTCTCTTAGGTTCTTGACATAAATTATAATATGAATCAAAACTTTACTAAAAATATTCTCTACAAAATAAATTTTATGAAAATTTGAGGAATCAAAACTTAACAAAGTGTAAATTTAATTACTACCTTGTTTGAGCTATACACCAACTTGCAAAGACAGTTATAGCTACATGTACTTTGAGAGATTGAGTTCTTTCTGAAAAGCAGACAAGAAGCTAAGTATATCTAAACATTTAGTCAAAACAACACCTAAATTTTCGGATTTCATAGTCGAGGGAACAATAATTTCACGTTTTAATGTTGCTGTGTACGTATATTCAGAAGCACGACAAAATAGGTCCAGAACACGTTTGCATTTGCCTGCCTTGATTGTTCCTAATTATTTTTGTAAGTACCAGAATCTTCGCAAATTACTGAAATATATTTCCTTAAAAGCAAGATGTATCTCTTGCATGAGCCACAGGCTGCAATGAAGGGCAGAGCCTCCAGTGCTCAACCACCGACATTTAAATTCTGGTCCTTATTTTTCTATGTTTTCACCTGGTTTTGAAGACAGTAAAAAGTGAAACCAGTTTTATGCTTTCCCTTTTCTTTTTCCTGGAATTTCAAAAATTGAAAGCTGACACGAAAGAAATTAGACTGCCAAAAAACAAACAGCCTTCAACAAATGCAACTCAAACGAGTTTATTTGCAGAACACAAATTGTGCAACAGTATTAAACACGTCCATAAAATATCGCGATCTGCTCCCAAAGAAACAGAACTGAATAAATGCACAAGTTAGTATATGAGGAGACGCTGAAAGACATGAAGGAAGAAAACTTTAGACCCAAATCTCAGATCTGCAGAGAAATTAACGCTCACAAGTTTGATCAGTGCGATCTGAACTCGATAAGTAAACATGATATCACTTCTTACTTGTCGTTCGATTTGCTGCTTCTCTCCTTCCAACTATTTCGCCATTATTATCGATCACACCAGCCTAAAACAAAAAAACAAACACTTTGGTACAAGCAGTGGAAAACCAATCCAGCGAAGACCTGTACCTGCGTGTTACAATAGACAACTGTAATCGTGTCTTTTAAAAACAACTCTAACGACAAAAAGTATCGATGACTTGTTGTAGAGTTATGACTTCAGTCCGGGCAGAATTTCAACAATTACTCTAATATCCAGTAGTTGATGGCGAAATCCAAACGTGTTCTAGTCTGATACAAGAGCCAAGTTTCTGTATTCGTTTTCATGAATTATGAAACGCAAATGAGAAAGCAATGGCGGACAAATTTGAATATCTACAGGAAAGCGTGTTTGTGAAAGATCTGTAGATCAGACCTCGAAGGGAACTAGTTTGATTACCTCTCTTGCAAGTGGCTCTAGTCCATTGTCCTTGTAATATTTCAAAAAGTCTTCCTGAACGCCAGTTCCACTGCGATTGAGCGTTCCTTTCGTTGGAGTCACGGGATTACTTTTTACAGGACTTGGCTGACCTACAACAGATTTGAATATTCAGTATTCCTCCATTTACTAAAGAATCAAGCGAGAGCTTGAGCTGCAAAGACGAAGGGCGACTTCCAAAACTGAACGATACAATAAAACTCCGGATTTCTGCTTAATTTTTACTGTTTGTATTCCAATCGCAATTCAACCTCAAAGGAAGTTTTCACACAAAGCTTTTCGTGAACGCTTGTAGTTGTAACGAGAACCAGTCGCCGAATTTTCATCCATCGCCGTTGATTTCGACTTTAATGCACACGTGTAAACAAGAGAAAGCTACACAGTCTCACCTTCTAACCAAAGACTAGTTAGCGTAGCTCCTGGATTCGACATGAGTGACGATCGCAAGGGACTTGATGGCAACCCACTAAGGACGGCACGATCGCATGGATGAAGAAAATTCAGTAAAACCAGTCTGCGATCGGGCGTCAGAACAGCTCTAACCGAGCCACGAAAACAGCTTCGATCTCGGCGTTTTTGTTTTCAGTCTATGGGGCCGGGTGCTAGTTACTGCATTTCATTTTCATCGGCACTTCTTTGCAAAAGTTTCCAACGTAAAAATGAAATTGCATACCCCACAACTCCTTTTCCCGTGTTAAGCGGACATGTTTTTGCACCAACTTTGGCCCTGACAAACGATCTTCGCGGTGGGGTTTAATTTTGCAAGCTGATTGGACAATTATTAACCACGTGCTCTTGCTGACATGCGCACTTGTAACACATTCTTCAAATTACTCTGCTGCCTCGTTCGCGGGAAAATGAACTCGAACAGTGATTGGCCAGAATCATGTGGGAATTTCCACTCACAGACCTTGATTTTCATTTTGGACTGATGCGCGGCCCGGCGGAACAGGCCATGGGATCTTTGTGCTGTTAAATTCGAACTTTGGACAGTAATTGTCATTTCAGTAAGTGAGTTTCTAATAAATTTTAAATCACAACACAGCTGTTTTCAACTACACAAAAACAAGTTCAATACAACAAGATGACCCCGCCACCAGTTATAATAAAGTCATGCTTGATGAAGCAGCTTCATACATAACCATGTAGCTAGCCATTTCCCTGCTAGCAGCGGCTTCAGAGTGAGACATCTGCTAGCAGGGAACAAAGCCTTTTAAACCTTTTTGTTTCAAAACCTTCAGACACCAGTTTCTTTAGAGCAAAAGGCAGCAGTGTTAATTTCCCGTAATTTTTCTGCAGCATATTCTGATTCGGTCGAATCCATTCAGATTCATATTTCCGATGGTGTGGATCCGGTTACTCATTGGTGAGTATGGTCAACTTCACTTGTCTAAGGGTACTATATATAAACATAGTTATTTTTGTTTCACTCAGCATAACCAATATTCATCATCTTTATAGTGCCAGAAGTGAACGATAGTTTCAAAATTTTAAAACAGAAAATGAAATATATCATTATGGATTTTAAAATTAAGTGAATAAATGAAAACATCAATCTATTCCGATCGACTGCCCTCCAAGCCACCAAACAACGCCTAACTTTTGAGAAAATCCGACTTGCGAGAACTTTAGCCAATAAGCGTCAAGTAAAAGTCCTCAATGATTTGGCTTCGCCGTATACGTAAAACTTGAAGTTTTTCGGCAAGATTACAAAGACTACAATAGGCGATTGCATTTAAAAAAATATTTTCAACCCTGATAAGTTTTTTCAACAATTTTATTATCTTCTGTTTCAAAGCATCAACAGGGACCGCGAAGCAACTTTGAGGTGGGGGGGGGGGG
>JAOBRH010584676.1:0-15836 GCA_027575125.1 Umimayanthus parasiticus | reverse complement strand
TCCCTCCCCTGCGTACGTCTTCCCCAGTTATATTCCCTCCCCTGCGTACGTCTTCCCCAGTTATATTCCCTCCCCTGGGTACATCTTCCCCAGTTATTCTCATCCCCAGGTTCGTTTCCCCTTTTATATTCCCTCCCTTGAGTACGTCTTCCGCAGTTACATTCTCATCCCCAGATTCGTTTCGCCAGTTATATTCCTTCCCCTGGGTACATCTTCCCCAGATATATTCTCTCCACCGGTACGTTGTCCCCAGTCATATTCCCTCCCCTGGGTACATCTTCCCCGGTTATAGTCTTTTCTCATGCAGGTACCTTGTCCCCAGTTATATTCCCTCCCCCGGTTACATCTTTTCCCGTTATGTTCCATCCCCCGGGGTACATCTTTCCCAGTTACATTCGCATCCCCGGGTACGTTGTTCTCAGTTATACTCTCATCCCCGGGTTCGTTTCCCCAGTTATATTCCCTCCCCAGGGTACATCTTCCCCAGTTATATTCTCATCCCCAGGTACGTTTTCCCCAGTTATTTTCCCTCCCCTTGGTACATCTTCCCCATTTATATTCTCGTCCCCAGGTTCGTTTCCCCAGTTATATTCCCTCCCATGGGTACATCTTCCCCAGTTATAATCTCTCCCGAGGTACGTTGCCCCCAGTTATATTCCTTCCCCTGGGTACATCTTCCCCAGTTAGATTCTCATCCCCACGTACGTTGTCCTCGGTTATATTCGCTCCCCCGGGTACAAATTTCCTAGTTTTATTTCCTACCCTGAGTACATCTTCCCCAGGTATATTCCGTCCTCAAGGTACGTTTTCTATAGTTATATTTCCTGCTTTGGGTAGATCTCTCAAGAATTTTTCTCTACCGGAAGTGCGTTTTCCTGAACTTTTTTTCCGTCATGATACATATTCACAGGATAATTTATGTCGCCCTAGCACGTTTTTCGCAGTTGCATTCCCTCCCCTGGTTTCGTCTTACCCATTTATATTGTGTTCCCAGGTACGTTTTTTTCTCGGTTATATTGCCTTGGCTGGTACATTTTTTAGTTTCATATCCTCCCCTGGGTTATATTCGACCTGGGTATACCTTCCGAGATATATCACCATGGTACATCTGCCCCAGTTATATCCCCCTCCTGGGTATATCTTCGCAAGTTGTAGTGGACCCGGGTACGTCTTCCCAAGATATATCCCCGGTATATCTTCCTCAGTTGTATTGTCTTCCTTAAGAACTGTCTCACCAGGTTTTTTCACCCTCTCGCAGCTGTATGCATTATAGTTTTGTTTTCTTAGCTTTGGTAAGCTTAGCTCTTTTATGTTTCATCTTCTGGGTATATTCACCACGGGTGTATTCTCTAACACTTACATTTTACCCAGTTATATTCCTTCCCCTTGGAACACTCGCCCCAAATATATATTCCTCACCTAAATACATTCTTCCTCATCGTATATTCTTCCCTCCTGTGGGTTCGTTGCACCCCAGGTATTTTCACTTCTTTTCGTGCACAGGCTGTTGTGAAGTCAGCTAGTTCTCCCTCTTTTGCTGTAATTTTTCTTCAAGTGAAATGATCAGACCCATTCCAAATTTAAACTCTAAAAAAAATAGGTAGAGATTGACTGTCCTTTTTCTGAAGTACAAATCAAAGTATATCAAATATACTGTAGATGTGGATGTACCCCAACGAATTAAATTGCAGCTGTTAAAAATGAAATATTACCTTTAGAAGGGGCCTGATGTTAGCTTTAAAAAATAGATGAGCAATCGGAAAAGTTTAAAGATATGACCAGCAACCTAGTCTCAAGCTGGTATTTTTAAGATCGAAAAATAAATCTTCATTTTTGTGTGTATTTTTTTTAAGAAATTGCACTCGAAAGCACTTTATGACTTGTACAAATTAGAATCACTATCAGGACCGTTAGAATTGATGACGATTTATTGAGACATGTCCATTTCGAAATTTTCTCTTTTTTTGTTGAAAAATGTAGTCAACTATCTCCATTTGCTTATTTTTTATTTTAAGATCTTAAATATCGTAGGACGAAAAGATTATGTCAAAACGATTGTGTTAAAATAACTTCGACGTTATTGAAAACAAATTACCCATCTTAATAGTGGAAAAATGTTTATACAAGGAAATGAGAATTCGGAAATATATTCAGCGTCGGTTGTTTTTACTCACAGATTTGTTTGCAAGTTTGTGTCGTGTTTTTGTGGCTCCACAAAGCAATTTAACCCAAACATTAATAAGAGCTTACAATAACGTTTGTCTGCATTTCTTTATTCTTCGTTTAGTATTATTTACATTGTGTAAAACAGCTTAAGTTTTTGAGTTTTCGACAATTCAAAAACCAACATTAACCGACCGTTATGTTTGACAAACATCATTTGTTTCCAGAATACAAGTTCAGAACAACAGAACCACATCTCGCTGGATTTTGAGTTCAGTTTGTCTGTCATCTTTTCATCGTTTTTGGTTATTAATCGTTCTTGAAACCAAGCTTAGCCGACCCGCCCCCTCTTTCCATTTCTTTAATTATATATCTCGGAACTAGCAGATTTACATATATATATATGCAAGCGGTTCGTAGCATTGTTGATTAAAAGATTTCTCTGGAACTGTCAAATCACCAAGGCTTTTTTGACAAAGATATATTCTTTGATCGGACACTACAAATTAGTTTTCATTGAATATACTACTTTTAACTAGTTGTTGGGTATACATTGATATTTTCAAGAAACAAAAACGGAATGTAGCAAAAGTATGTATGAGTGCGAAATATTTGGATTTGGCAACAGTGGCGCGGTCTCTAATTATTTTTAACGTGAACTATCCTGATGTATTCTCGTATGTATTAATCTTTTCAAAACCACCTGGACGGTTTATTCTTTGCCTTTGACGGATGGATAGTTCGTTTGAAAATACATGCCGCTTGACCCCTGCTGTGTTGTGCATGCCGTAAGCGAGAGCATGGCTCGTCCATTGCACGTTATAATAAGGTTTTTGAACATGTCTTATGGAGTTACACAAACTGTTCGCAGCGTGTTTTTTGACCATTATCCTAAAACCGTATCATGTGTGAATTCTTTCTAACTGGAACACTGTAACATGTCTTTTCATTGGAATTCAAAGAGCTTTCGTTTTTTGTTGCGGATATGTTGCGACGTTCGCTCGTTCTTGTTTGTGTTGATGCTTTGTAATGAATTGGATCAAAGTTGTGTTTGTTGTTTTCCTGATTGTTTGTTTGTTTGTTTGTTCTTTAAGCTGGCTAGACTCTAGCATCATAGACGAAACAGCTCTGTAGTAGTAGCAGCTTCTTCACTTTGTGGCACACTTAAAATTGGAAGAAATTATTTTTGAATAATTCGCTTTGGTTAATGGTCGAAGCGAACGCAGGAAGCAAAAAGAGATGAATAGCTTCGGCATCTTCAAAGTCTGCCGCACTGCGTGAGTCCGCTAACGAAGACCTTATCGCGAAATCCAATTGCCCTTGGCTCGGGCAACTTTTGGGATGAAACATCAAAACACACAACGATTTTAAGAAAATGTAGATAATTCTGGGACCAACTGCACTTTATTGTTGAAAAAGTAAAGTTCGATATGAAATCTTACCTTCATTATTAGTACTTTCTCGAGAACATATTTGAATAACCTTAATGTATTAATTCTCCCACTGAGATATTCTGAATTGTCGCTTGAAATGTCAAACTTCTCTAGAAGGGAGCATGTTACCGCATTAGCTGCCGTCAGTTGCGATGGTAATTAGACTTGGTCAATATTTCTTGCTGTCTTTTAATTACTGAATCTTAGCACCCCATTGAGCAGGAAGATAAAACAATTGAAAAGAGAGAATGTTTCCTTTATTAGTGGATATGACTCTCGGGCATATAAGTTATTTAATGATAGAAGCCAGACATATGTTTTTCTGATAATTTGCATAGATGCACTTGCAAGCCGAACCACATGCTTTAAAATTTTGTTTTACTAAAACTATAGTTTTTCTCCACCTGGCGTTTTCCCACTCGTGTTAAAACCAAGGAAGATACCCGAATCATTACAGTTTCAGTTGGTCATGATGGTTATGGTTTCAATATTCCATCAAGTTTATTTGCTGTTTCTTTCATAACTTCTAAGTTAAAAAGTCGCTGTACCGCTGCGGTAATTAAAATACTCATATAAAAATCATGCTGATGAACAGGTTCCAAATAATTTGTTGGGTTTTTTTTGACCCATCAACATTTTCACTCGTTTTCCCCACAAAACGTGATAGCTTCTCTTAAAAGATATTTTCCCGTCTTCCTGGTGCTGTGGTTAATAAATATAAATTTGTGGCAAATCACTTTCAACTGTGCGATAGTTCGAAATACTTTACAAATTAATCTAGCAAAGCTTCAGTAACAACATCAACTTTTTTGTTGTCACCTGCGCTTTTATTACATCGATGAAATATTTTTAGGAACTGTTTTACAATAATATAACTTAAGTATTTTGTTTCGGGTTAGATTCCAGCGGTTCTACCTGAGTGATGCAGGAAACACAAGCTGTCAAAATTCAACAGCATTGTGTCCCAACTTCCCAATGGAAATAATCTCTAAAACTTTTACTCATTTTATAGTTCTACATCTTGTTTAAATCATAAGCGACGTGTTGGTTGTTGAACTTTGAGGATTTTCACATTCAATCCTCTTTTTCAAGACAACGTAAATTTGGTGGTGATAGTTTATTTACTCAACGATCTTAGCTTGTGATTGTGGTTGTGACTTGATGGTGGTCGTGAATGATTTGTTTCAAAAACACTGGCAATGCGTTTTACTGTGAAGAATGTACAAACACCATCTGTTGAATATTACCACTTTCGCTGCCCTTGTAGCAGAACACGTTAATGACAATTTGATCTCAAAACATATATATTACATATAACTCTTCGAAATCTTTCTTTTCCTCGAAGAAAGAATCAAAAGATATTATTTATATTATGCAAATTAAGACCTTCCAGTGTTGCCGTTTATATAAATATATTGTTTAGAAACATAATTCGTCTCCAACACAAACTTATGTTCAATTTTTAGATTGCCGAAACTCGGTCGTGAAGAGTTTGTGCTGGTGTTCATTAGTTGCTCTGAATACTTGCGATGATTTATATTTGGTATTTGCTAATGATGACTAGCTAGAAGCTACAAAGCCTTGGCGAAGCATCTACAATTCGGCTGGCAGCGTCATTTCAAACCGAGCGTATATATATACACTACATATTGTTTGTTGTTTTGTATTGATATGAAGATGTTATGTTTGGTACTTTTTTTGTTCGTTTGCATGAAATCAAAGCATCACTAATATCAAACAAGTTTCTTGTGCTTTCAAAAGCTTCAAGTGTGTTTTTAGTTACAAAGACCTTTGCCTTTGCAAATTAGCTTTGGATCAACCTTACAAAATTTTATATATTGTACAGCTGACGGTCTTACTTTTCCTTAATATTTTTCCGACTATATTTTTCTTGCGCTGCAACAGTCTCGTTGAACTACTTTTTTCAGTTAGGTCAATGTAAAATTGATGTACAAAGGGATGTACAATATTGATTGCCTTACAGAATACAGACGTATTTACTATGTACAAGACACCTTGCATGTTGGTAATACTTGACAGCAAAGGCCTATGATAAATTCGTTATATTTCGATTATACTTCAACAAACATTGGTGAGATTACGTTTCGGAGGATCAACCTTGGAATATTCTAGAGAAACAAACAAGTTACACCTATTGCACGACGCTAGTGAGCCAAAACTGCATGCACGACGGCGCGAATTCAAATTTTTGTCGCAACTTTGTGTTTGAGACCGACGCAAAATCCAGGATGCATCAGGAATCATAGTGAAAATTGAACTACTCTTCACACAATTAGAGCTTGCGGTATTATGGAAGTCATGTCAAAGCTACTTTTCAGGGAGAAATGATTTAGTAATTTTTATTAACTCTAGCAGGAACAAATGAAGGCAGCTTGATTCCACTATGTCCCCATAGTTTTCATTCACGCGACAATGATCTTAAGATTTGTCATTAACTGAGTTACGACAGTAAACAAATAAAATCTTCCTTGTTTACAGTTTTGCTTGATGAAAAGCACTGGACTTTGATTTCCAACACTGCATAAGCTCTCTATGTTCTGTTTCCAACATTCGATCGATTTATCAATTTTTGTTGCTGGACGTCCATACTAAAAGCGTAAAAATGTCTTAACATAAATTTTCATTTTGAATTCTTCTGGGATAGTCTGGGCGGAAATTGTAAAAACAATCACCATATAGTTATCTGAACGAAACTTTTTTCACTGCTCCAGTAATGTCACAATATTAGCGTAGTTATCACTAGAATCGACCTTGTACAAAAATAAAGGTTTCAATCTTCTTTCGTAAGTATTTTACTTCACTTGCATTATGTCAATCAGTTGTGCCAGTTTTGGAGGTGCTTTAATAGGATGGAATTCCTGAAGGAAAATAGGTCCTGTGTGTAATATATATGAAACTCAGTGTATGAGGTGTTTTAATTCGTTATTTAAAAGTGTCTTAGTGGAAGATGTAAAACACAGTGAAACTGTGATTGTAATCACTACAGTTGTACCTCGTCGTTGGCTTAATCTTTTCAAGGTGAATGCAATGCTTAGAACTCTTGCATTACGAAATGCAAAAACAAATTGTTGTAAACGAGAACTGACTATTCTTTGCACCCCGAGGAAAAGGTGTAATCTTGCATCGTATTGGACTGCGTGATTGTTTATATCGCTTTGCCTGCAAGATAGAACTATGTCTTTTGGAAGACGACGTCCTGGTGTGAAGAACTCAGTGTTACAAGAGGCCATCATCATTTTAGAGAATTGTTTTCACAAGAGTACTAGTGGTTTTTGTGTCTTTAAAAATGTCTCGTAAATTTTGAAAAAGTCACGTAAATTTAGAACACGTTGCAAAATTTTAAACTGAAACAACGCCGTTTTCAATAGTAGGCACTTGGCCTGTGTCATACTGAACGTATTCAGTAGTAGGCACTTGGCCTGTATCATACTGAACGTATTTTTAGAGCATTCCAAACATTTTCACAATTAGTTTTACTAGAAAATTGTTATTGTCGATTGTGGTTTCTAAGACTAGGATTGTCTTTTTCTATATTCTCAACAAGTAGTATTGAAACTGCATATCGTTCAATATTTTCAGGATAATTCTTCATGCTTTTTTTAATTATTAGCGAATTGCGACAGACAAAAAGAGGACACTTATCTCATGGAGTTATATTTGTTCATTAAAAAACGCTTACAGTTTCTAAGTGAGTTCTGAATTAGGATGAAACTCAAGTGAGAGGCATTTACAAAAGCTTAACATTCCAGCGTCAAAGCTACTCAAAGCATTCTACGTACAAGGGTTCATTTGATAACTCAAACGTCTTAAGATAAACGAAATGCTATTTTAATGTTACACAGTCTACGTCCCGTGTTAAACTCTAATATTTTTGTACATGCAGCAATTCTGACATTTACTAGACAAGAATTCAGAAAATTTGTGTGTGATTTAATACTCAATTTCAATGTTGCCTCCAACTTACTGGTGACCCACGCTGTCAGCTGGGGACACCCTTGCCGTCAATCTAACCTGCGAATGAAGTACAGAAGACCATTAGCATATGCAACTCTAAAGACGTGAAGCTTGCTGGGTACTTGAAATATCGTTTAGTATAGGTCGCGTTTTGATAATCTTCCTTTCTTGCTTTGATGTATATCACGAGAACAAAACTATATTTGTAACTTAGAACGATGTTTCTTTGATAATCTTGAATTGGTAATCAATTGTTTTGGGAAAAATTATTTTATATTACTGAACTCACCGTCGATGAACTCTGTCAAACAAGATTTACAATTTTGAAAGATAGTCTTTAGACTGTTAAGCTTTTTCTCTGACTTCATGTAGTTTTTAAAAAAAAGGGAAAATCCACCGTTTGTTTGGCGAGGTGCTTACAAGGTCAGCGCACTTGCTTCTTTGGTCGAGTATATCATGAAGGTCCTGCCCCACTCATATCAAACCTCAAAAGTCTTGATATTTATCGAAAGAAGAACAAAAAAATGTTTTTGCTGAATTTCTTCTGGAGCTGTTGATGCATTTATTCAAGTAGAGTTTGTTGGGTTTTTTTGCTTGAAACAGCAGGAGAGATGTTTTGATGAAAATTTCGTTCGTTCTTACGTATATGTTGGAAACATTAAATGTATTTATCGATTTCGCAAAAAATGCTAGACTAGTTGCTTATTCATTTTTCTAATACTAATTCGTTTCTACAATAAATTTTGTAAAAGTGGGTGTGAGAAAGCTTCATTTGGATGACAGTGCAGGATGGAAATTTATTACTAGCTAAACTGAGTTACTGCGCAATTCGTAACCATGTTCTCTGACCTCATTATTTTTTTCCAATTTTGTAGAAGTGCGTTTTATTGCTTTTTGGCTAGCACAGGAATGGCTGTCACGTGCTTGTCTGGGTCTTTTGATGGAGCAGCGTTGGATCACCAAATGCGTGATTACCCTAAATCAGAGAGAAAAAAATCGTTCTTATATTTACGCTGCTTTTTAAATCTTTGAGAAGAAAAATGCGACTTCTTGCATCGATAAATGATGCGAGCCGGCATTTGGAGTCTTTTCAAATCAAATGAACTGTGTCTTTGAGTATCTTTTGTTTTGGTGCTAAAAGGTACAGCGAAAACTAATCATATTTTCACTTATCCAGCTGCTCATTTTTACAAACGAGAGAACATTGAGATCGGTTCAAAAACTAAACTCAGCAGGGCTTTGTTTCTCTGCGAGCGCTCCCGATGAGACGCAACTACAGCAACTGGAAAAACAGGATCATTGCAAGTTTTTAAGCTCTAGCAAGTTATCTTCTGAAGCAATTATCAGTTTTGGGAAATTGCCAACTGAATAAAAAGCTTTTCTCTAACAAAAGTACTTTTCACTTAAACCATGTACGATATTCTAGAAAAGGGGAGAAAATGCAACGTAGCCTTACTTGCCCATAAAAAGAATTGTAAAGGTTTTCTCTTTTAAATATGAAAAAACCGTGAAGGTTTCTTTTTGTAGAAAAAATGGCAAACGTAAAGAAAAGTAATTTGAAGATGAAAAAATGTAAAAGCATAGTTCAGTTGGTTGATGATTTCTTGTATGACTTAAGTAGCAGGCTCGATGTTAATTTAAATATTTGTGAGCAGTAAATTAATCGACTTTTTTAGTGTTAAAAAACGTGACGCTATGTCTTATTTTTCAACTGACCAAACCAAACTACATTACTTGATATTGAGATTCTGCAGTAGCTTATTCCTGTCACACTTATGTAAGACTGGGGAGGTAGCAGCTTTTGGTATGAAATGATGGAAACTCGCATTTTCATATCGAACGTTGGAGGTGTTAAACATAATCCCCATTGGATCGCGATATCCTCTCGTTGCTCTATTAAATTTAAAGACGAAAAAACGAAATAGTATTGCTACAAAAATATTTTAGTGTTCGTAAAGTGCTTTATGTTTTAGGTCTTGGTAAAGTAACTCATTTGTCGTAGAATGTTTTAACTGAGTGTCATGTTGTGCTATCAGTAGTATAGCAAACCGTTAGAGATGTTTAGAGTAGCACCTTTGAAATTGGTTCAACGTGCTCAAAATCAATGCCTTGTAGTTTATTTTTCTGTTGAAAATAAACATTATTTATTTGTCTGTTAAGATTTAAGAGGGAGGAGACAGTGAAGGACAGTCTACACATAAACCCAAATGAAAGAATGCAGTGGTTTAAAAAAGGTGGTGACTAAACCTAAACGAAGCTACTGCATGCAGAAAGTCTATGGAATTTCCGAGGAATGTACAGACAGATTAAGAGCTAGGTTGAAGAGTTACTGTGATAGAGAGTCCTTACACGGGGTGCTCTTTCATTGCAGTATTTATCTTGCAATGGTTTTAAAACCACGGGAAGCTATAGTAAAGAGAGTTTAAAACATTTTATGACACAGCTAAAGTATGTTAGGATGACGATGCAATTGCCATTTAGCTGCTTGCTGTCATACATTTAAGGCTAAAACCCTCCAATCATGGTAATAAATTAAACTCCTTGTGCTAACGCCGAAAATTAGATGAGTAATTTGGAGATTTAGATCAAAATTACAGGAAGCGTTCTTTTTCAAAGATATACCGTTTGTCTAATATGCATCCCTGGTCTCTTCCTAAACTATTTCTTTACTGAGTGTGTCTCTACTGAACTCGGGTTCAAACAAAAGGTGCGCTAATGATAGCCTGCAGATAGTTTTTAACGAATTTTAATAAATCGAATAGGCGCAGCAGCAGTAATTCACTGTAGATTAATTGCCAAGTGGACCATCTCATCAGCGGGCTGTGTAGGAGAACTACGCCCATTAAACGGTTATGATAACGAGCCAAAATTACATAACGTGTTTTTCACTGTAGAAAATAAAATGCCACATGCTTTCATTGCACCTTTGTCCAACAAAAGCTTCTCAACGTTTGTCTGAAAACTAGAACAATTTTGCAGTTGATACTTGACAAATATCTTCAAATGCTTCGACATCGAAGTAAATCTTACGATTTGCTTGATAACGAGCTTGTACTATTCTTTGTGAAACACTTTGTAAATATACATATACAAGCAGTATGTTTCTGATTTTTCTGATATTAATGTTTTACCAAAACTAAACAAATGTTTTACTTTTTAAAGGAATACTGTAACAAACCAATCGTCTTGTATTTCACAAAAGGCATCAGTGTTTGGTGTCCTTTGCTTTTTAAAATTGAAAAGCAGAAAAGTCCACAAAGTTTTTGGCTTTGTTATGACTGATGTTGAAAGTTGAGTACATCAGTTTAAACTTTGCAGATTGCCCTCGTGCTTCAATTTAATGTCGTCCTAACTGTTTGTTTTCCGGCATATTTTCATTTTCAACGTTGAACTATAACGCGGCAACGAATACAGAATCCGTCCAACTTGGTTGCTGTTATAATTTTTGTGAAAGCTGCAGATATTAAATCGACGGCAGAAGACTTGTAAAATTCAAAAACTCATTTATGACATTTAGTGTCACACTTATACATAGGATTTTATTGTTATGCCATAATACCCAATTTTTTTTTTTATCCCCAAGACTATTAACGTAATTTTAAGTTGTGCAAACCTATGACCAGCGCTCATAAACTACGTTGAATGCAGGAACATTTTGACATGATAATTTTGTCCGGATTTGTAACTAAAGTTTCAGTTATCATCCTGAAAACAATTCATTGTCAGTCTTGGCAGAAACTTTTCTTCTGCTGATCTGTGCAGTTCCACACTTTGTGCTTTGTATACTCAACTATGAACTGAGGAAGGGAATTGTAGAAGCGCTTCAGTCGGCGTAGTAGCCAAGTCCATTTGGACATTGCCCCACCGCGCCATCAGGCCATATGATTGTATAGCATGGTAGTTCTTGCAAAAAGTCCAAAAGAAATATTTAGTTGTCTTTAGAACCGAGTGAGCTGTCGTGCGAGACGACCTCAACACACTCAAGTAGATCAATGCAAGTACGAACAGAATGGAGCGCTATTTCAATACTGGAAAGAGGTGTACGATGTGTTTTCTAGTCTCAATGCTGTTTTTTCCAAAGTCATACAATTTGTTCGTGTCTAAAAGTTCAGAACCATTGTATTTACAAGGCCTTTTTTTGATCAAGAATTAAATCATGAAATGCAGCTGGGACTCCTCTTCCAGCGATTGCAAGAGTGTGTACCTAAGCAAAAATCCATCCAGCACCGTTCCAAATAAGCTGTTGCCAGTTTTAATCTAATCTAATTTTGATTAGTTTTGCTTGAAATTTTTAGACTTGTTTCCTGCTGTGAGTCGTTGGCGTCCAAGATAAATAACAATAACAATACGGTTTCGGTGGTGAGTTGGAAAATTATACATCAAAAATAACCTTGTCTCGAATATTATTTTTGTGTTTGTTTGACGCACATTTTGCACAGTTTTATTTTTAGATTATTAATGCTATGTACTTAATCTTTAACCTTCTATATCGAAGATATGGGCTGCTTTTGTTGTCGAGATCAAAGTGGTTGATAAGAGCGGCTTAGCTGTATATCATTTAAAATATTGTTAATTACTTCAAGTTGCCGCTACAAAAACAATAATGATTGCTTTTTTTCCAAAGCACAAACTTTTGGTTTTTTGAAAACGCCCAAAGTTAAAGTAGAGCAAAAACGACTTTGAGAATAGATTAGTGTGATACTTTTCGACTACTGTAGTTGTTCAGCCGGTGCATCATGTAAAAGTTCGTTTTATGAAATTGGTGTATCACACATCTTCTACATACTGTACATAACCTCAAGCAACTTTGGGAGGGAAAATTGTCAGTTACGTTAACTGGATTGTTCTTCGATCGAATACTTGTTAATTTCGAAATTTAAGCAATCTACGTTTTGAAATTAGTCTTAACTTTTTTCCCTCCCTTCCCCCAAAACAGATACATATGCCTGACAACGTGGGCTAAGGTCTATTCAGTTGCTTTTGGGATCAGTAGTCCTTTCCCTCTATAGGCCGCTAAGGCAAAAAATAAAATAGTCCTAAATGGAATTGTTTTCGATAAAGATTACAGTTGTAGACAGGCTAGTTTGCACATTAAGGGATAATGAACTCAAAATGATACAATTTCTACTCCTTACCTTCGTGCCAGAGAGAAACTAGCCTTGTTTGGTAACTTTATTTCGTATCCAAAACGTAGCAGTAGATTTCATTTAGTTATGGTTTCGCTGACAAATCATTCGTTGTTAAATACTTGTGGGAACAACGGGAGCCTTGCTATTTGACTGTGAGACACTGAAAATATTTCTGTCCCCGTCATAAAGCCGGGCATAAGCAGCAGTCTCTACTGCAAACCTTTTCTTCAGTTAATACACACTCTTGCATTTACCTTTTTACACTTTGTTCTGAATTGTGTTATAATGATCTAGGATGTTATATTTTACACATATAAAGAATATATCGGTTTGAGAATTACTTGCTTTCAGATCGTTTACTTAATCACAAATATGAGAAAGTTGGCGTAAAACGAGAGAGACGACATTGTTCGGTTTCTTAATAGTGCTTCGTGGTTTTGTAAAAGATTGAAAGCGGAGAAGTGGCAGCTTGTATACAGCTTCTCTCTTGTTGCAATCATTTTCTGGTATTAGACTTTACTTGTGGTTGTACTTGGTTGACAATTTATGTTCCCTTTCTGAAGATTAATTCAATTTTGTTCTAATTTTTAAAACGAATTGACAAACACCAGTAATATCAATTTGCGTTTCTTGAAGTGTAAAATGTATGGCATCGCTTGTTCCTGAGAATGAAATTCCAAACTCAATTTATTTACAACTGTTCGTATTAACTATTATACGAGGAATGTGGTTCCTTTCGTATTCAGTTCGAACACATTCTTAACGCGCTGTTTCGAGTATAGATACGGTTGGCAGATTAAAGACAATCAAACCATTTTATAACTTGTTCAGTGCTTTCCCTTCATCTTCTGCTTTGATTTTAAACCAAATAATATTTCCATCTTTGCTACTCAAAGTTCTAGTTTGTGTCGTGTACTGATATAAACTAGTTTACCATGTACATATAAATTGTAAGGATTGTGTGTTTATTCTCTTTTAAGAGAAATTTTTAAAATGTACTTGACTCTTGAGTCTTGACCTTACAGTTTTGACCTACTAACTTAGTTTTAACTGAGAATTTGCTCGTGCTTGGTGTTCAACGATGTGTATAGACATAAATAGAATATTATTTCATGCTCTATTAGTTGAAAACTGAAGGCTTTTGTACAATGATCTACTCATAGCATGTCCAATAACCGACTTTTTTTAAAATCAGCATGAAAATCAGACGAAATGGTGAACTGGGAATGGCCATGATGGAGAACATGTTTCGGTGCAGGTTTGCTGTAAACTTATTTCTGTCAACACGAGAGTAAGCACGATTTGACTATAAAGTTAATTTTAGTCAAATGTCTCTCCTGAAAAGGCAAGGATAGAAATCCAATCTTTGCTAGTTTTAGCTCTAATTAAAGGCTTGTTAAGCGGCTTTTATATCACTGGGCTGAAGTGCTTAATCGTGCTCAATGTGTACCGTATTTAGTGATCCTCGCTAGTGGAATGTCAACCCTCGAGGCACTGTCTAACTGTTTTTATTGGCCATTGAAAACCAATTGGATATATTTTAAACACAAGAGTAAGCGAGGAAATGATGCTTTCCCGTGAAATGTCATTGATCCTTTACATAATGCTTATAATTTTATTCCTGATGATTAATTATATAATCGGATTCCAATCTTTTTCTCCCAAAAGAAACCCCAACAAAGGTCAGTCATCTACAAGAGGTTGCCTTAAACTTCTACTAAAAACGATATTTATCATTATAAAGAACTGTGGTATTGGTGAAAAATGTTTTAAGAAGCCTGTTTGATCTTTTTTATACTTTCAAAACGTTTCGTTTCGGTCTTTTGTCCAGTCTCGTGCAACTGCTTGCAAACTTGTGTAGTAGCTGCGAATAATTGACAGCTTTCGTGTAAATTTACAATTAAGTTAGTATACAAATAGAAACAGGAAGTGAAACTCAACTTTAACCAAACTTCTGACTGTCACTGTGATCTAAAACTACCCCGAAGGAAGTATTCTAGCAATGGTTCTGTTTTTGTAGTTGTAACTGCAGAGTTGGCCGCTGTCAATGCATAGCTGAGATGAAACAATGCAAGGAGGAAAGTGCCATCTATCTGATAATTCATACTCAAAACCTGGTTTCGTAATAACTATCAGTCTTTTCATTTACCTACCGTTGCCCGAAGTGTTAGTCAGTTGAAGACGAGAACGTGTTCTCCTACAAATCATACAGCATGTCTTTATACCGTTAGCGCTTTCTGTGATATTGTATAGATCTCTAAATCATTTATCACTTTGCAATGACTCAAATTCTTTACACTTCACCTTTTGCTTGCCTATTGTTTGGACATTAGAGACAATAAGATGTGTCGCCCGTAGACCAAACTAGTAACACGCTTCGCCTGAGGGGGGAAAGCTGAACGCCTATGATAAGAAGTTTTGCCTTAATAGTGACATATTGCTGTTACTGTATACATATGCTATTCAGTATTCTGCAGCGATGGTCTTTGCTGACAAATAATCTGTCGCTAATTTAATATATGCAAAGATCTGAATAGTTTTGACATACTTAGCTTGTTATAAATAAGGATTGCTAAAATATTCTGGGTATCCAACGGTGCAAAAGGTACATTTGGTGACCTATAATGCAAAACTGAGTGCAAAGTCAACCAGCCCCGCCCCGTGTTAAAAGCTTGCGGTTAAATTTATCGCGCGATTAAAAATAGGGCATTAGCGTGACGGTCTGTTTCTGTGTCCTAGTAAAATTGAACTTTCGTTGAAAAATTGGGAAGAACTGAACGAAGGGTTGTTTTCAAGAGAAATGAGGATATCAAAGCTACCCGGCCGTTTTAGTTTACTCCCAATAGTTCCAAAGCAAAAGTTTTGATCTTTAAGTTTGACAAGATGACAAATTAATTTTCAATTCTTGTCTTGAAAATAAGTTGATGAATGGAACACCAGCCTTACATTTTGTTTGCAAACCATAGGGTGCCTTTTCCCAAAGGCTGCAAAGCATGTGACAAAGATTAATCATTTCTCGTAGAACTGACATTCTTCTCTTAGGTTTGGTAGGTGGATTAATTATTAGTAGTAGTAGTAGTAGTAGTAGTAGTAGTAGTAGTAGTAGTAGTAGTAATAGTAGTAGTAGTAGTAGTAG
>JAOBRH010583566.1:0-12878 GCA_027575125.1 Umimayanthus parasiticus | reverse complement strand
AAGCGGACAGACAGAAAGATAAACACTGCCAGACGGACGACCAAACAAATAGACGGACAGACAGACAGACAGACAGAAAGATGGACAGACAGCCGATAGACAGACAGACAGCTGAACAGACAGACAGGCAGGTGTACGGAGGAATACAGAAATAAACAAACAACAAATGAACTAAATAAGAAATACAGTTAACCAATCAAATAAGAGAGTGGAACAATACAGATTCCCAAACGGACAGCAAGAAGATAAATCAATGAAAACAGACGTGCGCGCAACCACAGGTTGGCAAACAAGTCATTCAACAGAAACAGAAGTATGCGATACATAGACTTGAACGGGTGACTATTTAGGTGGAAAGGTGACAGACAAACACACGCATAAAGGTTGTTTTAAAACCACTCAAGTACTGACCGTGATATAAATATTTGTTAAATCTTCAGCTGAAGAAACCTGGACATCTAAAAGCGGGAGGAAGTCGTAGTTAAAAGTAATTTATGGTCACCACATGAGCTGAAAAGGAAGAAGAGAAAGTATCATAACACCACTTAGTGGTATAGTATCAAATTACCGGTACAAAACCTAACGTATTTTTATGTCTGTGTTTTCTACAAACTTCCTTTCAAAAAGGACCTAGAGTCGTGTACTTTAATCTGATATTCGTCAACAATAGTTGTAGTTATAAAGGAAACAGTTTTGATTCAAAAACTTTTTTCTGTAAACAAGAGTAGAAACTGCTTTTAGGAAGCTACGCTGTAGTGAACGAATTGCAACAGTTGTGCTTTGACTAGCGCTTATTGTTCTATGTGTGTGGCATTACTGAAAGGTTTCCAGGTTTTCAGTTGTCTGTGGCAAATGTTTAACTCATCCCCAGCATTCCGTGCGGTTTTAGCGTTTTCAATCAGGCACGTCGCAGATCGATTTGAACACGTGTTGCCGGGTGCCAGAAACCACAAGAGAACTGGGTTTGTCCACCAAACAGTCCCATAAGGTAGTACTCTAACGATTGTTTTGGACAATTCATCATTAACAATCTTCCGAACACTATTGTTTTTGCACAATATACATGCGACTTTTTTCCCATCCAAAAACAATGCAATTTTAGGTTTGCTTTTTGTTCAAGTGTACCGTTCCGGTCCGATTTTCATTTTTTGAGCTGTGAATTGCATTTCGCCAGTTCAGTATTCGTAAACAAAACTGTGAAATGTGATTTTGCAAGGATTTATGGTTAATTAGTGAAGTGAAGAGTGAATGCATGAAGGATGAAACGAAACTGACACTGAGAGGTGAAACTCGTGTTTGAACAACCGGCTGATTTTTCTTTCGAATTCTTCAGCAGCAGTGAACTGATAAACATACTTCACGGATTTTCTCACATATCTGGAACCACACTTTCTGTGATCAGCTTTACTGGGAATTCTGATAATATTGATAATACAAAACATGTATATTGTACGCGGTCACGTACCATACTTTTACAAGCAGTCAACATTAGTTCCATGCACGTTCCATATTTTCGCCTGCCAGTGATTAAAATGGTCTTCATAAGAGATAATTCTGATGAGCGAGGCGTCCGATTTATGAGCTTCACAGGAATTTTGTTAAGAAATAGTGCCATGGGTTATATGATTAATACTGTAGACATCTAAGGTCGCTTTCAATTTGCCCGGTCTGTCCGGCCGAAAAAAACTGGTTCTTTTCTGGCCAATTAAAATGAAAAGATCCAAGGCGCGCCCACGTACAGTTTGCCCGCTACAACTCTTCAAAAATTCGCGCGCTTTACCGACCTTGCGGGAGAACTGAGTGACTCTGATCCGTGAGCAGGGAGATTCTGGTCAGAACCAGTGCGTTCCATTTAAGAACTGACTTATCGGACCGGACAAGCGGAAAACGACCTAAGTTTCTTGCCGAGCTTGATTTAATAATACGAAGAGCTGTTCTCTCCCCAAGCGAACTCGATTAGCCGATAGTGGTGTCAACCCGGGGGGGGGTACTTCCATATATTGGCTATACGGGTATGTGCCGCTGGAAAGGGTATGGTTTTTAAGCCATTTACTCTGGGATAATAGAAAATTGGTCTAGAATAGGGTCACGTTTAACGGGATCGCTATGCGGACAAAAGTTTAATAACAAAAGAACGCCGGAAAGGGTAGTCTGGTATAGGGTCACAAAATTTGCAAAACTTACTCTAGTAAAGGGTAGGTTTTTCGCGAACCCAGCGGCACACCCCCACCCAAACTGAGTGGGACTATCCCCCCCGGGGGGGTGTCAAGAATCATCCTCTGGACTCTATCAGCTTCGAATCCAGTTTATTTTTAGTGAAGAGCTCGGATTCATTCTGGACTTGATATTTCGCATTAAGATTGAAAGTATTAACAGCAATTTCTTTTCAATTTTTTGAAGCAGAACATTGCAAAACTTCTCCTGTACGAATACCGCGTGTACAACGTCTGTCGAAGTATTTGAAATGCAGGCAATCAGATTACTGCCAATATTTCCGCACATCTTTCATGTATGTTAGAAGCAACTTGAATCTTTACCAAAATTCTTAACAAACGAAATACTACGGTGGTTTCTTGGAAACCTTTGAGTTTGATAACTGCCTTTTCTTTGTACGCTCGCCCACGAAAGAAATTTAATTGGCAGGGGACAGAACTTGTTGTTGTAGGTAGAATCCGTTATCTTTGTCACTTTGGTCTGGCCACCCAATCTTTGTCTAAGTTAATGATCGGATTCTAATTAATTGATTCCAAGTTTCAGCATTTAGCGATACACACAAGACTTATTCGAAGAGTAGCCAGCTCCGTGCATGTTAACATTTGCCACAGAGCAGAATGGCCGGTGAAGCCAAGTGAGAGAGGAGAAGAATCCACAAATTTAGGCCGCTGTGTTAGGAAATAAAATACAAAATTGACGGTCGATTACATAGCCCGGCCCGGTCAACCGAGCTCATGTAATCAGCCCTTAAGCAAAAGACATTTGAATATATTTAAATATATATGCGAAGCAAAACATATCACGGCCCAGCAAGGTCAAAATTGTTGGAGGGCCAGCCTCGAGGTAATTCAAGTTTTTAGCCGGCCAAGTAACTGTGTTGGTTATCTTCGCTGAATAAGCTTCATTTCTAGACAGAAGTCAAATGGCTAGAACAGCACCGTGGATGTTGAAGAAACCTGGCTTTTTTTATTGATGTCAGATTGTGCTTGTCACTGAGACAAAGAATACATCGAAAGTTTTGATCTTCTTAAAAAAATCACAATTTTGATATAATAGAACAAGTAAATGTTAATATATGTATTGTATTAATATATTTGCTATGACATGTAAAAGATATCAGGGTTCAGAAGAGAGATTTATATGGTATTATTGGCTTTCTTAAATAAAGATAACACTTTTCATTTTATTCAATGGCGCCGTTAAAGTCTCGGGAGCATATAGCCGCCCACACATAATAATCCCCACCTATAACTGTAGTCCCTGACAAATCCAGGCTTTGTGATGTTGCTGTTCTGTTTTGGGTTTGGAACGGCAGTATTATATAACCATTGGTAAGGTGACGTGACGTCATAGGTAACGTGGTCTTCAGGATTGATTGCCGTTTCTGCCCATAAATCCACTTTTAAATCTAAAGCCCTGTTCTAACCTGGGTTCAACCTGGGTTAGTTTTGTCGTGTAAACACTGCTAACCCGCGTTCGACCCGGGTTAAATCTAACCCACCTCCAGAGGTGGGTTCGACCCGGGTTGGTTTAGAAAAGTGTCGTGTAAACACAAACTTGGGTCGAACCCGGGTTAGTTTTGATTTTGCACATGCGCACTCGTGCGTTCACCCATCAAACCTTGTGGCGTTAGAGAAACTGCGCATGCGTGTGAAAAGCTGACTCGGGTTCGCTCCAGGTTTGTGTTTAGACGCGTTTGGGTATTTGTCAGTGTGAACAAAGTCGGGTCGAACCCGGGTTATTTTTAACCCGAGTCGAATCTGGGTTAGTTTGTGTCGTGTAAACAGGGCTTAAGTAGAAAGTTGCGAAACGTTGCCAGAAAACATGTGCACATGTGATTGGAATTTGTATCACATATAAATGTAGTACAATTTAACCATAAACTTAATACCTATACCGAGAACAACTGTAATCCAAATTAACCATGCATAAATTTATGTAACAGCCGCCCAACCATAAAGGTAATAAATTTTAAGTAATGGTCTGAGTAAGGTGCTGGTAAATCGCTCACCTCATTGCCTAAAACATGAAGGCCTACTCATATATAACTTCACTAGCTAGTAGATTTATTTAACTCTAGTTCAATGGTTCATTCCTTTTTAGTTAAAAAATCTTCCGAGGTTTAATGAACACTTTCGAATTACGCTTCAGTTCCCGCGAACAGTAACCCGAAGTCGAGGCTTCATGCGAGAAAATACAGCAAATGTATGAAAACTTGGCACGAAGCCTCGACTTCAGGTTGTTGTTCGCGCGAGCTGAAGCATAATTCGAAAGTGCTCTATAAAGAGCTCAACAAAAATATCATGTGAGGATAATAGAAAACTCGAAGCCTTTCCTGGCTATTGTTTTGTAGTATCACGTTTGGATGAAATCTTGTAGCTCAAAAGAAAGGTCGGTTTGAAACAAAATTCATTGCATTATTTTCAAGAACATGTTGACTGCAACTGCTGTCTCACTTCACTTTTATTGAAATGCGACTTCGCGTTCAACGACATACTTGCGCCGCGTCAGTCAGCGGCCTTGCAGTGGCCGAATTTATACCAGAGACGAATTATCCCTCCAGACGAATATCCATCTGACGAGTAATTCGTCTTAGTATAAATTCGAGAGACGAATTATTCGTCTGAGACGAGTTATTCGTCCGCTTGCACGTCTTATAGACAGACGAATCAAGCAAAGACGACTTTTAACCCATAATTCGTCTTAACGCCGGATTTATATCTAGACGAATTACCCGTCTCAGAATTATGTTTCGTCTCGGACGGATAATTCGTCTCTAGTGTAAATTTGACCGGTGATTTGCAAAACAAAAAAGTCGGAATTGGCTGATCCCGGTATCAGCAGAAGAGCATTCCAGTTTACGCTAGTGCAGTGAACAAAGCTGAATTTATAAATATTAGTACGGATATGAAACAGGATGCTATAATATGTAGTGTTCTGTATGCATATGTATATGCATACAGACCCGGGAGGGTCTTACGAGGGCATCCAAAGGCAGAATAGTGTGGTTACCAAGTCCTTTCTTCAAAAGGCATAGTCTATCAATCTCGCGTCTTCTGGAGTGGGTGCCAACCAAGTTGTTTTATGAGGCTGGTGACGTACTGCCTGGCTCATAGTTCCTATAATCAGTCATGACGAAACGCTCGGATCGTCTTTGCACTTTCTCTATTTCGTTCGTTAGATTGTTGGTGTAGGGATCCCAGGCCTGACTTGCGTATTCGAGCAGCAGTCCCACAAGGCTGAGATACACCGCCTCATTGACTTTCCTGTCGTAAGCCAATAGATTACGGCCTAAGGAGGCCAAAGAGCTTGTTTAATTGCACCGGAAGTTACCTTGGTCACATGGCGATTCCACCTCAGGTCTTCCGAAATTGTTGTGTATATAGGTTGATGAATTCTCAGTATAAAAATCTACACATCCTGATGTGTGGAAAACGAAATCAGTGCCACAGAACAATATAGAAGGTTGCCGCCTATGCTAACTATAAATATAATCACATTGATACTAATTTATAGCCACAAATGTAATACTCATCGACCATAAATGTAATGCAAACCAAACAAATGTAATAGCTGTATAACCATATAAAAGTAATATGTTTTGCTGTATATATCTAATACCTCGGACTGGCCACAGATGCAGCACATCAACCATAGCTGATGTAACAGCTGGCTCTTTCGCACTTTATAGCAGTTGTTATGGGACAATTAGTAGACGATGGCAAGTGTATAGATTTGAGGGCTGTATGTGGTAAACTTGTGTTTGCATCGAGTTGAAAGAACAAAGTTCGGCCTTTAATACTCCAAACAGATTTGAGCTGCACTGTTTTTTACTCCCCATCCCTCAACCAATTGCATACGGAGCACCAAAACTGAGTAGGACCACCTTTTAGACCTTTCAATTTGAGGACTAGAAGGTTCTTATCATACGACGATGACCAGGCCCTAAAATCCTGTACGAAGCCCGGTAACTTTATCCAGCGAGTAAATCTCCTATCCAGCGGATAAAGTTGGCGCGTTCTTAATTTTGATTGGACAATATCCGTTGGATAGGGATTTATCCGCTGGATAAAGTTATTCAGGCTTTGTACAACCGGGCCCAGCTGTTCTGTTTATTACCTTGCCACAAAATGCACATTGATGATCATTGAGGGATGCTGTTAAAACGCTGTATTTGCCATTTAATAGAACTGATCGCATATTCTGCAGTCGATTTAGACATTTTTTTTTTCATTGACTTGTTTTCAAATATTATGAAAACTCACAGCTTTAAAACATTAAGAAACATTATTAACACCACTGAAAATTCTTGTCATTTTCATGAAACGTGATTATCATGCATATAAAGATATTTACACGTATATAGGTATTCAACAACTGGCTAAACTTGGATTCAACAAAAGCGTCATCATTGACAGCCTGTGAATCAGTGTTCGAAAATTGGAAAGAACTTAAGAAATCGGTCCCATGAGGTTTTAGTCGATTTTTGTATTTCAAGCATTGTGTGGGCAAAGTCGTGTTTCAACCGCAACTTTGTTTCTCTAAGAGTACAGAGCTATATAAAATACAAACTGCATGTTGGTATTCAAATTAAGTAGCTAGTGAGAAACAAATTCGGTAGATTATTGTAAAATCTGGACTTGAAAGTGAAACGTGACGGAAGTCGGTATTGCCCAACACACACTTCCTTGGAACGTCTCGTGCGACAAGTATTTCGTAACTGCATCCAAATCAGTTTACTAGCTAGATGTATAATGAGCGGTAATATTCCGGTATTTCTCGTTTGTCATTCTCACGAACTTCCACAGCCTATAATTTTAACTTTGATTGGATGCGTTCAGAATTCTTCCTCATCAAAATTAATTATTCTAAACATTCTAAATATAAAAAAATTGTTTTTATTAATATCACTGTTTTATGGTGAAATTATACAAAACAAAATATCTTTGTTCTAAACATGATAATGAGTTTATTAGCTTTACCCTCCATTGCTATTCTAACAGTGTTGTTACTCCATCAAATGTGAGATTGCATCGCTCTCTCACACTATTTTAGTGGTCCTAAATTCCATTTTTAGGTTTATAGAAATTAAGAATTGGACGCTTCTTTCTCGCTATCAGGTGTGTAGTTTCAGCTTCAACGATGTTATGAAAAAGGCTCTTATTATTTGCATTGAGCTATGACAACGGCGTTGAAATTGGTTTTCAAGGTTTGCTGGTGCAGTCTGCCATTTCATGCAACAGGCATGGCGATGTAATACCAGAAAAACAGGTCAGCACATTCTCAACGATTCAAAGCTAACCTTATTGGTGTTTTTATTCGGAGCAATGAAAGAATACGTTGTAAAAAGATATGTTCAGTCACTCAGTTTGCGTAAAAAATATTAATTTGACAAAATGGAAGTGGTAAATACCCCAGGCTAAACTGCTGGCCGTTGTTATACCAGCCATTTAAACGTTGACTTTTTGTTGAATTTGGCTGAAAATAGCGCATTCACTAAAATATATACCGATTTCTTATGCGAAATGACTGATTCAAGAGCAATCCTTGAATAATTTGTATGTATTCCGTAATTACTCTAAACATGCATGGTGCATATTATTTAATAGTGTTTTAATTAGCGATAAAAAGAGGATGGCGGAAAAGGATTACGCTTTCATCTATTCTACTTCCACTCAATGTATAAAAAAATAAAAAAAACTTATACAATGAGGCCATATTATGCAACAGATCTGTGGCCCTCAGTTCAAAGTACGTGGCGCTGTCTTACGAAAATAAATATAATAAATTAAGAATCACATACAAAACTGGAATAAAAAAAATTAGATTAACTGAACTACAAATATAAAACTCTTCCCGCCCGCGCCTTAAGTATTTCCATATCTTATCTGGAGACTGTTTACGTGGAACTTTCTATCCTAGGATGTCAATTCATTCCGGTACTTGTCATACTTGGGATCATCCCTGGACCAGCTCGTCCCGCCAAAAGCCATAGAAATAGCAGCAAGGAAATTAGTGAAAACCTCTCATACAAACAGGCTCTTACTCAAAAAAACACCCGCTGTATTTACTTTTGAAAACGTTTGATTTTGCTTAATTTGGCCTAAAACCCCATTTACATTGCAGAAAAACGGCCAAGCAAGGATGAATATTGGTAAGGGTAGATTAATTTAAGCTCCACTGCATTTGCACGACAGAAAAAAAAACAGGCAAGGCAGGGATAAATTTCGGTAAGGGGAAAATTTATTTCATCAAGGCAGGGTTGAATTCGGCCGTGTAAACTGCGATTACACTGCCGATGCCTTTCGGGTTTCTTCCGGACGTTGTCCTTAATTCTTCAAAAAAATTGTCAAGGCAAATCAGTTTAATCTACATTTGCCAATATTCATCCTTGCCCAGCGGTTTTTTTTTTGTAATTTAAATGGGGCTTAAACTGCCTTGCCTTTACAATATTTTTGAAAAAGGCGAACGTCCAGACGTTGTCCTAAAACCCGAAAGACATCGGCAAGGTAATCGCAGTTTACACAGCCGAATTCATCCTTACCTGGATGGAATAAAATTTTATCCTTGCCGAATTTATCCTTGCTAGCCGTTCTTTTCTGTCGTGTAAACGGGATTTAAGTTTGACTTAAAAGGGAATTTTTTGTTTGACCAAACCGGTTTTAGGGCTTTGCATTGGACTAGTCTGAACCGAAGCTGCGTAGATTAGCTGATTATACGTAGACTCGAAAATTAATTGTTCTCTTAATCTGCTCTCCGAGCCAATTATTTAAAAATCTTTCTAATTTATTCGACTCCGTTGCCCTCAGCAAAACATGGCTGCAGCCTTGTGGAGAGATTTAAATAGAAGTAAGTTTGAAACCACAGCAATGGTTTGCTTTTGTATTCTCAATGGATTATTTTTCTGTTGTGCATTCACAGAACAAAATTCTTCAAGATTTTTTCAAATCAGTGAATGAGATTGCCAAAATGACGCTTACCTACAACAAAGGCAGTGCAATTCTAGCTCTTTCCACAATATTCCAAACCCTTCCTTTAGTCAATTTTTTATTATTCCAAGTACGAAGCGCAGCCGATTGTATCCTTTTTAGATGCGTTCGCTTTTTGTCCAATAAAACTCACGACATATTTTTAAAAGGATCGTAAGCGTTTTGATTTTCTGTACCTCAGCTCAGCATACGAAGCACAACAATCAAAGATTTGACTCAACTGTTATTTTAATATAAACCTAATTTAATTATCATTTTACAGATTTACAGTAAATATTTGAAATTATATTCACAAAAAGCTTCTTTGATTGCATGTGAAGTACTTTTCGACTTCGTAGCAACGATCTATATACACAGAAAATTCTTTTTTATTCGCTCAAGAGTTCCAAAGAAAATAATTGCTATATTTTCCATTGAGGTTGTGCTACAATCGACGTTTTTAGTTCAATTGAATTTAATTAAAGCTTCAAACTTGATGTGTAATATTGGTCCAAGATCATTTATGAAAGGTTTGCGCATGCTAAAACAGCCGCACGAAAAAATACTTGCAAATTTTTTGCAGTTTGTTTTTGTAATAAATGAATATTTGCTGTCGAGATAACATCTTCAATTATATTTGACCGTAGCACGATGTCTAAAAATGAGCAATTACTGAAGCATTCTTAAAGATTTTGATAAAAGTGCAGTTAACAACACAACGTTCATTTTGTCTAAAATTTTGTTGAAATCAAACCTTTCAGGCTCACTATATGTTTGGTTTTAGAAAAATATGTTATCGATCCAACACCTCTAAATATTTTGTACAGTTTGTACACAAAATGTATGCGGTTCAATGGTTTGCATGCGACAACACTTTATCTACATCTCCCACTTTTGCAAAGCTTAAATGAATAAGAACTCTCAACTTTCGCATTTGGGCAATAACTAACAGTATACAAGACTATACCAAATAAATGGCTTCTACAGGGGGTTGTCGACTGCCCAAAAGTATAGTATTCTTCGGTTTTACTAAATTATATTATGGAGGACGAGTTAGAAGTTGTTAAACACAACCATATTTTTCATGGCACACTTCAGCAGTGAAATATCATAATATAGTTCTTGCTCTCTTTCCGGTATTGAGCAAGTTTATAATTGCACCCGGTGCTAATTTAAATAAAATAATACATAAATTTTTTGTTGTTACCGCTTTGCAACTTAACTTTTACAATCTATCTGTACTCTATAACTATGCACTAGTCATATACAAGCAGAACGCTCAAAGCGCTCTGATCCCGGTCCCTGATGAACAAAACGTTTGTGCACAAGTCCGTGTCGAACGTATGTAACAACAATAATCATTAAAAGTGTAAGATCAATGGCACCAATGAGAAAAAAGACCATACACCATGCCACGTACAGTATTAAATGCAGATTTTGATTTCAAGCTCTTGAAGAATACAGCCGTCAGTCTTACCTATTCACAGGTTTCACCCGTGAGATCTAGATAGTGTTCTTATATAAGATTAGAACCCACATTCTTCTTCCCTTTACAGTAATTAATGTCCATTTTTCCTTTGCATGAACAATACATGCATGAAGAGTAAACCTTGGACTGGTTTTGAATCAATCGATTCAGACGCACGTTTCTCTGTCCGGTAGAGGAATCGGTTGAACAAAACCATCTTTTCCACTAAAACAATCTTGTCCCAGTTCTTTCAGAACTAACGTACGCCCTACAACTAGTAGCATTTCGTCTCCTTCTGCGAGTTCTAATACGGAATGAAACCGGTTTGTTTCAGCGTACAAATTCGCTCCGGCTCTGACTAGAGCCAAAACACAGTCAACGTGGCCGTGAAATACGGCGTCGTGCAGAGGAGTCCAGCCATATTTATCTACAATGTCAACTTTTGCCCCTTGGTCAATTAAAAGCTGCAAGCACTCATAACTCCCTTCAATGGCAGCTCTGTGCAAAGGATAAACTCCATTCGGGCTCGGTATATTTATATCAATTTTTCGTGATTTGATGAGGTGGCAAGCTTCCACAAAATCGTCACAACAAATTGCATCGTCCAATATGACTTCGGACTGGAATGAGACGCGTTTTACTGTAAGATTATCAGAGAAGTTTGCTGATGAAGGAATCTTTGGCAGAAACCGCCTTCGTCGCTGTAACCTTAATGACTGACTTCGCAAACCAGTTAAAGTTGTGTTCGACGAGATCGAGGTGGTTTTTGATCGATCTCTTGTTAGAGAAGCAGTCGATTCAGCTTGTTGTACAACTTCTCGGAGATCTTTTTTGCTGAGGGGCGCCGTTTTTCGCCTATCTGGAGCCCGTGAGTCCTCGGAACTGAGGACTGCAGATGTCACAAAGCCAGTGGTTTGTATCGAATCTGTTGAGGGACAATAGCAAGAAATGTCTGGTTCTGAAAATCCTGAGTCGCAATTACTGCATTCAGATATGTTCGAGATGCTCGACTGCGCCGAGTCAGTTCCTTTTGTAGCGAAGAATTTGGGAACGCTGATTTTTCTCTTTACTTTACTAAAGCTTGAAGAGCGTTTGCTTTCTGTTCTTAACCCTCCGATTTCTTTCAATATTCGTTGCTTTTCTTCTTCAGATTTCTGCAGAAGCTCCACACGTTTTCTTGCTAACTGTTCTTTCCCGTCCCTGGCCATGATTTTTGCCAAGAGAATGAGAGTTTCGTCATCATTTGCACAATCCATTGGGATCTGACCGAGTTTTGATACAACTGAGGTATCGGCTCCTCGTTGGAAAAGTAACTCGGCCAGCAGGTGGTTTCGTGTTAAGGCGGCTATGTGGAGGGCTGTTTGTCCGTGTTTATCCACACTGTTAATACTCGCACCTTGTTCAGCGAATGCACTCACCAGAAATAAATTGGCATCCCAGCATGCCCTGTGCAGCGCAGCCCTCATCACAGACTATCCTGACCCATTTTATTGAAATCCTTTGATATCCTTGCAGGGATGTTTACATAAACTCGTTTGTTCTCAAGAAGCCTCTCTCTGTGTCTAGTGCCCTTGACCTGATTATAAACACATAAATCACAATTAACAAACCAATGTCAAACCAAACACTAACGTTGCTAGCCGTGCAACTCAGTTTATATCCCCCCGGTTCAGAATAACTCGTGACATCATGTGATAAACAAATCCCGTAACACTGACAACGCAGAAAATGCGTGTTTACCTCCGTGTTTTCCCGTGTAGTATTAAAACTCTACAAGAGGAAAACTGTTAACCTGGCTTGTAGTAGCGTGACCGCGAAGCATTCTTCACAAAGCGAAATATCACAAGCTGTGTTAACAAAAGTAATTGGACTTAAGTGGCCAGCCAATATTTTCTGAGTTATAAAGAGTTATTAGACGATCTATTTCTTGTTTAGGTCAAGATGTAGTCCAGTTTCTTTTACTGAAATATTTTGTCAGTTTTACGGTTAGTCTTTTGGATACAGTTTATCTCTTAACGTAGAATGAGTTACGAGATATCTTGAAAACTGAAAGTTTAAACTTCTTTCTCGTTTCCTTGCATTATGAAAGCAAAGCAAAGCTTCTAAATTTACCTTGGAATACTTGAAATACTCGCTGCTCCAAAATTCCGTCTGATGTACTTATCTTGTACGTGTTGCCATATCCTACACGTCGGATGAGCGGAACTGTTTTGAAAACATATCTTCCT
>JAOBRH010582456.1:0-15886 GCA_027575125.1 Umimayanthus parasiticus | reverse complement strand
TTATCTGAGTGGGGCCCCAGGAACTCATTAGTTCTGCACAAAAAATAACATACTAAATACATGTAGAAGAAGGTACATAACCTGTATGAATTTGTTGTCTTTTAATAATTTACGTGGATTCCCTCTTTTGTCACTGTGCTGCTGTAGATTTTGTTTTTTCATCAACTAACGAAGACAACAGTTATCTTGAACAATAAAGAAAATGCTTCATTTAATTTTGATTGAGTTCCCAAATAACTGATTACCTCAGGAATGGAGACCTCGCTGGGGATTCAAGAGAGCCCAAGATGATACAAAGGACTGGTTAATAGAAATCCCTCACAATGCAGGTAAAAATTGTTTTCTGTGAGTACTCTGGCAACCAACCAAGGAAATACAAGGAAATACCCCCCAGGGGAGGTACCGAGGGGGTTGTCTGCTCCCCTTTTGTCTTTAAGATTAACAGATTAAACTTACATTTAAGAGATTAAAGATGACACTATTTAATATTAGCTGCTTTACAGAGCAGTGAAAAAAGGAAACAAACTTCAACTTTTTAAAGTAGCCGTATAAATATTCAGACTTAACCCTCAGACAACCAAGCTATTAACTGTAACAAATTAACACAAGGGGGGTCATTTGGGCCCCACTATGACTTTCCAAATGGTTGCACATAAAAGATCAAGCTTTGGCATGTAAGCAACTTTTGGTAAGCCAATTACTTTTCATAACAACAATCAAGTTTTAATTTTAAGAACTGTTGCTATGGCAACAGTCATTTCACAACATATCCACCATCTTGACTGCCATTTCGATTTTTCAAAAATTTTATTTTGCCCAAAACTGCAGTAAATTTTCTTGAAATTAGAAGAAAACGTGTGTTTGCAGCCTCAAATAAAAATATAGTTAAGAATAGAGTGGAAAAAAAAGAAATTTGAACAAATTTTCTCAGAGTTACAGTTTTCTTATTCAAATTTTAATCTATGTAATTAATTTTGCATAAATTATAAGTGATGACGCCATCCAATTATTGTCAAAAGATGCGCTCATTGTTGTACTTCAGGTACTGAAAGTTTCACAAACTTCAATTTTTTGCTCAGAAAAACTTACGGGGGGGGGGGGGGATCCAAAAGATCCCCCCTTGGACATTCGAGGGTTAAGGGAATGAACTGCAGAATTTTTATTCAAATTTGTGAATTTCTAGACAGGCAAAGGATATTTATAACTTAATATATAACTACATACAGGCAAGTTCTTTCACTACCTTTTATGACCACAGTGGACAATGAGTATTTTCTGTGTACCTTAAATGTAAGATATTACGGTAGCTTTCTTCATATTTCTATTTTTGCTTCAACAACATGTAAAATAGCAAAACCCATCTTCAAGTTTCAAACAAATGGTGTGCAAGACTTGAGTAATATCAGTATTCAGGAATATCTAGTTGTCTGATAGGTCAACTTCTTTTTCCAACAGATCCTTACAAGGACTATTTTGAGGAGAGATCAGAGAAGAAGAAAGAAAGAGTAGCCAAGAATGAGTTCCAGAGACTCAGGAATATTGCAAAGCACAAAAATGTCAAAGGTAATTTCTGCATTGTTTTTAATTTTAATCAGTCGTGATACATACTACTGTTTCTTAACTGAGAGTGAGTCCTGTACAGAAAATATCAAACTGTAGCCTTGCTGTATTGATCAAGGGATGGTGAGGTCAGTCCATCAAGGTTGAAGTTTTATATTGTCGTAAAGGCTGAATATTCAAGGTTAATAAACTAATATAATTTTTATTACATGATAATTTTTCAGAAAGCAAATGAAAACAACACTGCCCAAGTGGAAACTCTTTACCGCCACTTGATTACAGACTGTTACTGATAAAACTAAATTACTGGGGCAGACAATAGACTTCTACAAGACACTAAATGAGCCACACAAAAACAAAACTGCCATTAAGACTTTGCTGACTACTGCAACATAATTGCAGACATTGACCAAACAAAATACCTTGCACCAACTAACTAACTGGTGCGGCCTCAGCCAAGCTGCATGCCTTGAAGCCCAGTGATCATGGTTCATCATTCAGGTGACAAGCTTGGCGGTGTTGGTCGCCCCGACATCTCTCTTTAGGGTGTCTACAAATGTTGTCGAGGGTCTTCCTGGGCAACATTTGCACTAACACCAGTTACAAAAACAAACTGTGTGACTGAGCCAATAAGGATGGCTACCACACAGATTGTCGAAATGTCATTCACACCCAACAAAAGTCCTTCTCAGGACTACAACCCAGATAATTAACCAACCATAAACAAAACCTAATCATGAAAGTTAACAATCAGGTTTATGCATGAACTGAGATAAAATTGATCACAATATCATCACATTTGTATGGATTGTATTTCAAAAAGGGTTAATGTTGTTTGTTTGCTTATTTTCTAGTTTCCAATTCAGAACTTGCTCCAGCTGCAAAACAGACAAAAGACCAGGTACTACTGCAATAGAGTCTCGACAATGTGATTTCTTGTCAGTGCTACAGCTAATAATTGTAGAGTTTCAAAAGAACAATTTAAAATTTGAGCATGTCCTATTTTCCTAAATTGTCAAAAGTCATTTGAAATAAGCGAGTATATTATCTCAGCTATATTTAACCCATTCTGTTTTTTACACAAACAAATTCTTGGTCACCTTTACCTTGCATCTGTGTGTCTGTCCCATATATGGGCTATACCGGTATGTGCCATGAACCCAGCAGCACACCCCCACCCAAACTATATGGGAGTACCTCTCCCAGGTATTAACACTTGTTTTCTTTACTCTTGCATCTCGTTCTGTGTCTACGTCACCGGTGTGAACAGGCCTTTACTTTGCTTACATGTATATAATGTTATTGATATCGGTGTACAGCTACATGTTGTGTTGTGCATTGGTTTATGCTCAGACCGAAAGGAATTGTGGGTTTTCAAGAATAAAGCAGTGATACACTTCTTTTTATAGGAACGTGAGGCTAAAAAATGCCCAAAATTTAAGAGCAAGCTAAGTACATAGTAAGGCTGACGAAAGGTGAAGAACTTTTATTTTGGATACTGCACAAGAACATGAATTTTTTTTTCTCGGCTAATATTTGTCAGTGCAACATCGCCTTTAGTGCTGTGCTTGTACCAGTTTGTTTCAAATATTTTTTATTTATTTTTATAATTCTTTCTTACCAAGCAGGGTAGCGACCAATCTGTGCTTCCGGTTGTTTTGTACTGGCAGTGTGATGGAAAACAACAACTGCACGCCCAATACTAACTAGTTAACGTCTGCGGCAGACTACTGTAAACACTAACACTTAATTTTGAGAACGTTTTAAGAACAGCTGAGGCTGAAATCCTCAAAATATCTAAGAATATTCTGCCTCAGCCCAAAAATTAGACTTTATTATAAAAAAAGAGTGTACACAAATCTATGTTTCTGTAGTGAATTGCTCTGATGGATATTATTTGCCTTCATTGACATTTTCCACTACAGAAACTTGTATTCTTGTGCATATTTTGTTCATAATTTACAACCTTGCGTGGATATGCAGCAATGAACGAGACAACCCCTTTTGAACAGCTTTGCGTTTGTGCGTTTGTGTAATCATGTATATCTGTAATGTCATCCAGGTGACGAAGCACTTGAACATTGCCAGAACGTCAACTGCATCACTTGGAAAATTTCAAGAAAAACTGGTAAGCTGATTTCTTTTTAGTAGAGCAAGACTACTTCAGTTTCTTAAATCTCATTTTGGATATTTTTGTGGGACGCGCACTTTTGACAATAGGATTGTTTAAAGTTTAAGCACAGTTGATAAAGCAAGACTTGTTATGAAACTCGCCAGTCTCTAAAGTTGTTATATATTTTTGTTATCTATTTCTTTTGTTCGTTGGTCTTGACCGTGCACAAAATACAAAAGGTATTGATTTAATTCATGCTAATGAGCAACTAACCAGTAGAAACATTTGGGCTCACACTTACCACAAAACAATGTGCACGGTCACGGTTTGTTCAACATAAAACGAAGCATCTTTGTATATCCCCTCTGAAGTTTGTTGAGTGTTTTGTCAACTATGATTTGCCCGAGTAAATACTTGCAAGAAATAACTGGATAGATAAATCGTTTTTGGAGAAATGTCTGATAGCAGTCAAACACTTAGGTCGCTTTCCATCTGTCCGGTCTGTCCGGTCTGTCCGGTCCAACCAGTCAGTTCTTTTAAAATGGAATACGGCGATTCAGGCCAGAATGGTCCTGCTCATGGATCAGAGCGGCTCAGTTCTCCCGCTCCAGTCGGCCAAAGCGCGGGAATTTGGAGAGTTGAGGCGGGAAAAATGTACGTGCACGTCTTGGATCTTTCCCTTTAAACTGGCCAGAACCAGTTCTTTTGGGCTGGCCTGACCGGACCTAAATTATATCAGTTGGCCGTCGCAGTCGACGGATCTAAGACCCGCAGTAAACATCAAGCCGTATCGTCTGTCGTGCATGCAGCTATGCGCTCACGAGTACGCCCTCCGATGAGACCGCAGGCTAATGGCCGAGCCGCAAACGCGAGGACACCGGTCACACGGAAAACTGCCATGCGCAGCAATACGCTCCTTCCGTCTCCTTCGTTTTTCCTGTCGTATTTGGTTTTGTGTTATCGGGTGGCCAGCTGATCACGGTAAGCCAGCGAACCGGATGGAGACGAGATTAATGTGTTTAAAAAACCCTTGCAATGATAATTTTAATTTGAACTATTTAAACTAAGTAATGAACAAGGCAATAGCGAATCAGCCATTGAGCAAGATGCCGAAATCTCTAACCATGCAAGTTTGCATCAGGAATATTTCAGTGAGGGAGGAAATGAGCAGAAAGGAGAGGTTTTTCGTGCATTCATCTTTTGATTCATCGTATATTCATCTTTTGATTCATTTTTTTTTTGGAAATCCTCCACACGAGAACATCTTGCAATAAGAAAGCTAAGACACAAGTTTTACGAAATTAGATTTTGTACATCTGAAAGTTGCCATAATTTCCCACGTACATGCGCAAAAAAAAAACATTTCGCACAAAATGTGTCAATATACGTGCTTGTGTGAATGTGGTTTTATTCGTTGATGAAGGCCACCAAAGTAGCGGAAGATTCAGAAGTTATATATTTTAGGAGTTTTTGCACTATTCTAACAGCAAAAATTGTTATATATATAAATTATATTTTAACTGTAAAACAGATCAGTTACAATTCCTTTTCGTATCAAATATATACCAACAAGTGTTGAAACGAAAGTTTTCTTCAGTATCGAGAAAGCGCAAACTTTGCTATTTTTTAAATTTTTCTTTTAGCATGCAATAACTTAGTAAAATGATATATACTGGACGAAAATCAAACAGTCGTTCAGTTTTTAATAAAATTTTATGAATTTGGTGACAATTAGGTTATCGCTTCAACAACGTTTTATAATTGTACAAAACCGTTTGGTCTTCCTAGCTAAGCTTCGAACTACACTTGTTCCCACTTGTTCCGGTTTTAAAATCTGTATGTATCCGTTTACTGATAAATTAGTTGCCTTAATATTAGCGACTGACCCGATTGACATTTCTCTTCTTCTTATTTAGCCAAAGGAAAAGATTCCGAAGAGCACAGGGAAGAAACGAAAGGTGTGTGTTAGTTCTGATACTTTTACATGAGAAAGAAGAATTCCAATGTCGGTGTGGGAAAAAGCGAGAAAGAGAACTTATGTACAGTACAACAGTTAAAGGATTGTCTGATTTACCTTGAGATTTTCTCGACAGTTGTTAAACTGACGCTGTTGTGCCACGCTGTATGTTGTCTGCATGCTATTGAGGAAAACAGTTGCAACAAACTATTTGTTTTCGAAGACACCATTTGTTCAAGCAACGTTAAAGCAAACTTTGAACAAACTACGAGGTTTCGCCTGATTAATTCCATTTGAGGAGTATTAGAAGCCCGATTAGAAGTGACAATGATAGACTCGTAGTCAACTCAGTGGTTCCAGCATTAACCTAGAGAGTGTTGAAGAAAAGTTATGTATATTGACGTGGACAACAAAATGAAGTCGTTTTCTATGGCATTAGATTAGCCGAGATGTCCAATGTTGGGAAATGTTGTGTATTAGCCATTTTGTTCAAGTTGCCTTTGACAGCAATGTAGGTGTTATTTTATCTCATTTCTGGTTGTCCCTGGAGACATGTAACTTTGTCTGGCATCATTTTATGTGTTATTACATTAGGCGAGACAATGGGGAGGACCTTAGACCTATTTTCCATATAATCGTTTCTGACGTAAGAATCGCTTCTGTTGTCCCCTGCTGCGAACAAGTGATCGCCGGTTACTCAAGCGATTCTTGTTCGGTTTCTATATGATCGTCTCCGTCGTTATAGTGCGCGAAGGAACTGGGTCTTACAACAACTTTGAATACAAAGAAGTGCATTGTGGGATACCTTTGCATCGCCTCTGTCGTACGTAAAGATCATCAGCACATGTTTCATTAAAATTTGACAATTTTCCGATCGTCTTTGAAGTAAGGATAGAACACGATGCTATCGGAACAATTGAGTCGCTTCTGACGCAAGGATCGTCTGAAACAATCGCTTGAGTGTTTCCATGTAATCGTCCAGATCGCTTGACAAAACATTCTGCGACAGAGACGATCCTTACATCAGAGACGATTGTATGGAAACCAGGCTTAAAGTAATTAGGACGCGAACGTCAACGAAGACTGCTGCTAGACTTTTCACTTCTTGTTTTTCCCTTTTTCGTTTGTATAGCTCATTCGTTTCATTTCTAGTTTGCGTGAAGGTGCGTGACCTCAAGAAAATAGAAACTTCAACTGCTAGGAGCACGAAGATTGAAGTGGTTCATACTTTGTTGTTCACGTTCTCTAGAAAACCACAACACCGGTTTTCGCTTTCTGTTTCGAAAGACGACGACGTAGAGGTGACCAGCTGGTTGCATTCCCACGTGAAGTCATCGTATTCTGTAATTAAGTCTGTTGTTTTGTAACATTCTCGTTGACGTTCGCATCTGTGTTGTTGAAGTTCCCTTATGTTTGGAATTGTACTGAGTTGGCCATTATATCAGTTTGGTTTGACAACAATGTAAACGTTGTTGAACTATACTTTATTGGAAGAGGTTCAGGTTAGCCAGGTTATTTTTGTCTGCGTCGCAGGCTAGGTTGATGTCTGACTACACCTATTGAGTGTGGCATGGTGTCAGGATTTTATTGTTCCCAGTTCATCCGTGCTCCGTTTACACTAGAAATCCAGTACCTGTACATCTACTCGTATCAGTTTCGTGCGTGACCTGGTTCTTGTAAAACCTTTTGTTTAGTTTGAAACAGTCGCAGGTGACATGAAGGGTGAGAAGAGCAGAGCGCTGGAGTTAGCTGAAAAGGTGATCCGGAAAGACCCCCTGGATGTGACTAAGGTAAGCCTGGTTTCAGGGGGGAGATATATCAAATACAAAATGTGAAAAAGAACAACACAATTCCTTGACTTGCGCAGAAGTGACAGCTTAGCGACCGCCCGCCAAGCCATGGAGGGCCAAATTTTCTATTTTTAGAGCTCGTGACTTGAAGTCGTGACGCCCCGCCAGTGAGAAAAACATTCGAGAAACTAGTCACCGATTGTCTGTGCTCTGTGCCTTGCTATCCAGCTAAATATGCGTTTATTGTCATTTTCATTTACGACATTTTATTGTCTCGCTGATCACGCTATTCTTAGCATGTGACTCATTTTTTTTCCTGCAGCAAAATCGAGTCGAGAACTTCAATGCGCGTTCTTTTCCAATCCAATAGCCACAGCCTTCTTCTGTTTTCATCGGAGGAATTCTTACGAGGTGAGTTGAACAAGTTTATCGAGTTGTCTGCTTTCTGCTTCACGCAGTTTCACGTCGGTCGCTTTGAAGCACCGCCAGGTGATGTCCGTCTGGTATTTGCAACATTTCTTGTCAATTTGAAGTTTACTTCCAAGCTAAACCGTTGTTTTTTAAAAACAATATATATTGAGCAAATTCAGTACAAGTTTGTGATCAGATTCATTAGTCATTAGTGCGTGTTGACTTGTTCTTGAACAAATTCTGAGTACTTCATTTTCTCATTTCGTATTAAATTAATTTATCAGGGAAACTGAATTTGTGAGAATTTATGAATAGGAGGAAAGGCGATCAAAGCTGCTCGAATGAGTCTTGCGACGTTCCGTCTCGGACGAACAGGAGCCTACAATCTCGGTTTTAAATATTGAACAACCTACATGCTACAGTATAAAAACTAACTCGATCCATAAAAACTCTCTCTTTCTCTAAAAACGACAAAGCTAATATCAAAGTGGGGAGAGCTTTGTTTTATCGCCATCCTCAAATTCATAAGTTTTCACAAATTCAGTGAAGAAGTGAGCAACGAAGTCCTCAGAATTCGTTCAAGAACAAGTCAACACGCATTAATGAACTGAATCTGATTACAAACTTGTAATCAGCTCAATATAAATACAGCTTTTTCTCCATCTCACCGAAAAATAATACCATAGTACGTGTTTGAAGTAAAAAGAGAAATCTATACCTGCTAAAAAAGAAATACATACCTGCCAAGTTCGAATAGGAAGAATGCGTGATTCTGAGTTGAACTGAGCGTGCAACTGCCGCAATTTTAAAGGAATGTATGGTGAATAACTGCAACGAAAAATACGCGAACTTATAAAGAATGTATGGAAAATTTGTTTTTATCTTGCGTGAAGTTTAAGTAAAAAACGGGACTTTCACGCCAGATGCTTGAAGCTTGGCAGGTCTGAGAATAAACTAAAGCAAAGCTTGGAGGTAAACAACAAATTTTGACGGGAACTGTTGCCGATACTGACGGACGTGATTTGGCGATAATGCAACGGACGTGAAACTGCATGGAGCAAAAAGCAGGACTGACACACTCGATAAAATTGTTCCACTCACCTCGTAACAAATCAAATCTCCACTTTTCTCCAGATGAAAACAGCAGAAAACTGTGGCTTTGGGATCGGCCCATGATCGGGGAAAGAACTAATAGGACAACAGACAATCAGTGACTAGTTTCTCGAATGTTTTCTCACAGACGGGGCGTCACGACTTCAAGTCACGAGCTCCAGAACTAGAAAATTTGGCCCCCCATGGCTTGGCGGGCGGGCGCTAAGCTGTCGCTTCTGCGCAAATCAAGGAATTGTGTTGGGCTGAGAGGAGACTGGCAGTTGGTTACCCTTACTCGATTATTTCTCTCGTCCTAAAAGAAAAAGAAAAAAACGTTAATGAACCCTTGGTAACACTTGATAGTGTACAACACTAATAAACTTGTGGCCCATTGTATCTCATTATATTTATTCGTGAACTAATTCCAGTTTCAGTTTTGTTAAGTATTTATTTGTTTATCACAAGCTAATCTCGAACGTGGTGTCGGGTGTTTCTAGCATAGTTGGGATTGCCAAGACTCGTTCGATTTGAACTCACTGCTTGTAGGATCAGTTCTACAGAATCAACAAGTTAACCAAGTAAGGATAGAAACAACCAAATAAGGATATAAACTGACCAAATAAGGATATAAACTGACCAAATAAGGATATAAACTGACCAAATAAGGATATGAACTGACCAAATAAGGATATAAACTGACCAAATAAGGATATAAACTGACCAGATAAAGATATAAACTGACCAAATAAGGATATAAACTGACCAAATATAGGATATACACCAACCAACTTATAGGATGTAATCTGTAGACAAACTGCAACCGCTACCCTTACTTATTAGCCTCCCACGCAGGCAACTTAGTGAGGAAAACTTTGGCTTTATTTGGCAACTATAGTCTAATACACGGCTAATGTGGGCAATTGATAGGTAGTGATACTCTCAGAGGAGCGAAACCGCGAGTCGTTGCCTGTGTTCCCCGCCACGCTTCTCAGTTTTTCTCCTATCCGCCACTGCTGTCATCACTACCATTTGCTATCACTAAACCCTTATTGCCCCGTTTTGCCTGTGGTTGTCAAACAATGCAAAACTTTTGCCTCGTTGAGTTGCCTGCAGAGGAGGCTATCCTACTTAAAATGCACAGATTATTTGAAGAGCTTCTATTTCCTCTCCAGGCTGTCAATAAACACATTGCTGCGACGGAAAGAAGGTAAGAAGACACAACCAGGGCAACTTTTGATACTTATGGCATTAACTAGTTTTGGTATTCAAGTTTCTAACCCTGGTACGATATATGAATCGAGAAACGGTCGCGAGGTCAATTTTAGCTTTATTAATTTTCCTCTGGCAAACAGCTCGGGCTCCACATCATCCCTTGTTCATCTCCTTGTACTCTTTTGTTTTTCCTCGGGAAAAACTACGATATTTCCTAGTCCCAACCACTAATGTCAGTATTTATTAAATTTTCGAAAATTTTCGGACATTGCATTTCTAGCGTTCCGATTGGTTTTGCCGTGCATGGAAACTGATTGCGCCAAGTGCTTGTGCGCCAAAAATTTGAGCGGGAACTAAATTTCGATGAATTTGAGCGGTCAGAGATAAATAAAATGTTGTAAAACAATTATTCCATTCGCGCTTGTTGGATAGGAGGGTTTTTTATATAGCCAAACTCGGTGATACGTGCCTCGTTTGCTATATACCGTCTCATATCCAACGCTTTCGATCTCGTTAGAAGCAGCGGCAACTAAACCATGTGTATAATGTTCCCTTTTAAATGGTTTGAGAAGATCTACCAAATTGTATATTAATTCTTTGCAGTTCGTCCCAACGAGATGAGAAAAGTGGAAAGAAGGGAAAAGGAAGGAGATCCAAACAGGGTGGAAGGAACAGAGGAGGAGGAAAGAACAAAGGAGGCCGACAAATGTCCTCAAAAACGCCTGGCAAGAAAAGGCGATGACTTATTTGCACATAAATCAATAAATTTATCATGATGAAAATTGCATTGGTTTGTGATGTGAGATCTTCTTCGTAGCGTCTTTCTACCTCTTTAGCCAGAAATGACATTGCTGTCTCTTGACTCAAGCTGATAATGGCTGAAACGCCGCTTTAAAGTGTCATTTGCGATTGTTAAAATGTTGAAACCGTGCTTATCCGGGACTTGATTGCCCTTTACAGTAAGGATGAGCAAGCAGTGGCGATCACTTTGGCTGGAAAAACATAATTTTCAACTATAATACAGAATATTCTCTGGAGCAAATCGTGTGAAATTCCAGAGTCAGGTAGTTTATTGGCAAGACTGGGGCCAACATTAGTAAAGTATTCACAAAATCTGTTTGCAGTTTCGAGAGGATCAGTTATCTGTTTATCTTTATAAACAAATAAAGAAGGCATTTTTGATCTGGTTTTTCTTTTGTTTATAACTTCGTTAAGAGTCTTCCATGTTTCAATTTTTTGAAAAAGCAATTTATAACAATGATCAACTTCATAAACACGACATTCTCTTAGATTCAGATCTCAGCATTCAACTAATCAGCTTCTCAAAACATGGTAGTTTAAGTTTCCAGTGGAGTGAGATAACCTGAATTTGAATCTGTTGAACGACCAACATACGTGGTAACCGTGCTCAGATTTTTCAGCGGTTACAAAGAGGTTTTCTGAGTATGAATACAAACGCAGTCATAAAAAGTCGAATACCTGGTTTGTCCTAGGGAGATTGGGGCAAAAAGAGCAGCTTCGTAATAGTTTTACGGGTCCAGGAGAGAAAATGTGACAGCTCCGATACTGATTCAGTGACCGCGGAGCAACTTTGAGATTTTGTTTGTTTTTTTTGGGGGGGAGGGGGGGGGAGGAGGGGCAATGCCAACGTACGCAACAAGTCACAACATTGTTGCGTGTTGTTGGAGATTTTTGTCCAACATTGTTGCGTCCGTTTGCGTGGGCCTAAGGCCAAACAAAAAAATATGTGTGTTTTCGGTTACCGACCGTCCCTAAGTTTAGGTCACCGACCCTGACTTTTGTATTGTTGCTTTTGGTTTATTACAATTGATTTTTCTCGCAGAAAAATGTTTTCACTTTTAAGTCTATTTTTGTTGCAATTTATATTAAAAATAACTTTACTAAAAGTGTTTTTGTAACGTTCGCGCACAGTGGACAACAAACACGTCAGCCGCGATTAAACTGTGAGCCATTGAAAATGAAGGAGCAACGAGCCGTGACACCACGTGACAGACTGAAAAATGTAGATATAGCACTTCCGTTTTTGTAAAAGCAAAATTATTTTAAAAAATAAAAAAAATAATCCGACCTACCTACCCTAATTTCAAGAAGCATGTAACCGGAAACACACATTTATTTTTGTTTGGCCTAAAAGTTTGACCGGTTTCAAACTTTACGCAGCAAGTGCCAGCATTAAATTGTTGTGGTTCCATGCAAACGGACGCAACATGTTGGACCCAACAATGTTGCGTGTTGTTGGCCAACAATATTTCGTCCGTTTGTATGGGCCTTAAGTGATTCAATATTGGGGAAGGGGGGGGGGGGCACAAGACAATTTTTCTTACTAACTCGTTAAAATTTTAAAAATATTGGGGGGGGGGGGAATGTGCCCATCCGCCCCCCCTGCATCGCGGTCCCTGACTGTACATTGCAATATTCTTTTTGCCACTCGTAGAATGCCGATGGCTTTGGTGAGTATTAAGTATTTCCAGATAGTGCTCTGATCACTGATCTGTTTCCTATACAACTGGGGCGTTTACGTGGAAGGAGAGCTTTAGCTGAACCCGGGACCAATCAACCCCCCCCCTTCCCAATCAACACAATTTGGGATTTTTAAAAAGTAATTATTTACGCCAAGACAACAAGGAAAGCGCACGGCCATGGTTTTGTACTTACGGAGTTACGCGGAAATGCACGAGATTTACACCTCGCCTGGTCACAGCCAAGCGAGAAATGCAACGTCAAAAGGAAATCTTTCGAGTCGTTACAAATTTGACTGCAGGCTGCTGTAGGTGCCATTTGCGCGCTACAAAGGTTTCATTTACACTACATCGGATGCCGAGGCCAACCCCTCCCCCTCCCGGTGGTGATTTACCGTTCTTCTTTATATGACTTTCTCCACAATGGGGCGCTTTCCGTTTAGCCAAATTTTCCGATTTGAAATTCTCGAAACTCTCCATGACCGTGTCAAATGGACAGTTGAGCTGGAAAATGTGTCCAAATGGTGAAAGCGAAATTCCGGATGTGGTAGCCCAAACCCTTCTGAAACTGAAAGTTGCGAAGCCTAGGCACGTAGCCAGGGAGTTTGGTAGGGGGTGGGGAGAGACAGAGAGACAGAGAGGGGGAGGTGCGTTTGGGCAATGAAGGTGAAAAACTTAAAGAGGGGTCTGTGGACTGACATGCTCCCCCGGGAAATTTTGAGAAGCGTGGATTGCCTTGTTCAGATACAGTGACAAGTTAGAAGTTCACATTTTGTCAGCTGAGTTGGTTGGGCCCGCGCCGTGGGGAGGGCGGAGGACGGTGCGTTCGCACCATTTGTTTGAGCCCTGAAATCCGAATTGCCACGCCCCTCACCGTTTCCCTCACTTGGCGAAGCTGACAGCTGAAATGTAATTTGGAAAATTTTAAAAATGTTGACCGAGATCGTTGTGTTTTTCGCCTTTCTAATCGAAAGTTGTACGGGTGGAGTGTTGCAAAATCTTCCTTACGGCAGAGGTGAACAAGCTGATGAAGAACAAGCCCTGCTTCAACAACCAGTCAGCGATGGAAACTTGCTGCGTGACTTCACTGACTTCGACGAAGACGACGCCATTTTCCAAGAATTTGAAGCTCGTGGCGAGAACACGTGGCGAGAGAGCCGAAGCTCTCTCCGTGACTCGTGTTGGTTATGCTTCAAAACTGTTCTCCAGATTCAGGCCGTGGCGGGCTTAGGACTGGGTTTGTTGGCAGTTGTTCTCGCACTCCTGGACTTCAACACAGCAGATCTCTGTTATGAGAGAACTTTCATGTGGGACACGATTCCGCCAATTATCCAAAGCATTCGTGTGACCGGCCAGGCGATCGAAGGTTTTGTTATTGAGTTATGGGACTTCTTGTTAATGCTAATCGTGTTTGGTTGGAAAATAATGAAGGATTTGAACCTTCTCACTCTTAATCTCTTGGCAGCTTTCACAGACATGACGTACCGTCTATATTTTCAAGTTTACGGAATATATAAATTGTCTTGGATGTCTTTTCCATTGAATGCTCTCTTTACAGTGATGATCATAGTAAACAGTTATCTCATAGCACGGCATCTTTCCCCAGGCAGCAGGGGAAACTCCTTCAAGGTAGCTTATTATTTGTCAGCACAGTTTGTTTTGGGAATGTCGGTAAATCTGATCCTGGTTTATAAAATAATACCATGGTATAACTCCCAGTCTAATGAATATTTCAAGGTGATAATAGCTGGTACATCACCCCTAATAACTGCTATCCCTAAGATGTTGTCAAGAATTGGGGCTCAAAATTTGGAAGGCATCGCACACCCTGGGATCGCCTATGCATTAGTTGGGGTTCTGTATGGGGCTACAGCCATCACATTCAGAGTTATGCAGGCGGAGCTGAACAGTTTTGATTTGTTTGTGGCACTGGGCTTCGCTCATGCAACTGTGGACTTGGTGGAGAGAATCACCATCACAATGCGAGACCAGATCTGGGAATACCTGTACAAAATTATTGCCAGGTTTGCCAAGTGCCAGGGTGGCTTACCAGCTCTGAAACTTCAAACCCCAAGGAGTAAAAGATTCATTGCAGATGTCAGTTTACAGATTATGTTATTGGAATCAACTGGGCTAATCACAGCAGTGGGTTATATTCAAGTCTATAGCTTCATGTACAGTGACCATTCTTGGACGGATTACAGATTGATCCTTGGGTTCCTTGCTCGTTCATCAGCAGGACTCATTATAGACATCTTCTTCAACACGGTGTCAGTGATGTTGCAGACCAGATACATGAATGTGGCTATTAACAGAGTGTGGAAGAAAAAGTGGCGAACACACATTGTCGTTGCCACTCTGATTGCTTGTATAACCACTCTCTACTATACAGAGTATCTTTTTGGTGTTGTGAGAGGAAAATGGGACAAAACTGCACACAAATGGGTAAGATTTGATAGAAACTGTTCATTGCCATTCACAAATTTCTCATAAACTTTGACTAGTGATATTTAAAACAAGTACTAAGAAAAATGCTTCTTTGTCTCTTTTAAAATTATACATGTAACAATATTATAAAAGAACTAATTAAACATAATTGACACATCCAGCTGCAGTGCAGGCTATAGTATAAACTGCCACAGAAAAAAGGCAAACTTAAGGTGTTCTATATCAGTAACTTACTTGAGTTTTGAGTTTTGTTTCATACAAGTCCGGCATTTACTGGCCATGGGCAGGCTGAATAATTTGTTAATTAATAATAGTTAAATATGGATTGTTCCAAGTCCTTTAATATTGTCAAAAGAAAACAACAAAAGACTGAAAGATATAGGAAGCTTTTATTTAATTTAATATCTTGATACCATGTGCAAGTGTGTTACTATATGTGTATATTATTAATATAATTTTAACATCTTGATTGAAAGTACCTACATTAACAACTAATATATATTTTCACTTTATGAGCTGAAAGCCCAGGCTAACCAACATCCACTTCCTTTGTGTTCTGTTTTGGTTTTTGTTCAAATATCAACTCAAGTTAAAGGCCACTTATAATATTATAGTAAGTGCTCTCACTATCAGTACAATACCATTATTAATTCTATTCATTGCTACCGATATTTGCACCCAGTGCTTGAGAGGACAAAGAAAGAAATAAGTTCAGAATGTATGGTACAAGCATAGCCTGCATCCCAGGGGGGTTACTTCAGGGTAAAAAGGATAGGGATGACTGTCGGAAATCCTAGAAAACTACCCTAAAAAATACCAAGCC
>JAOBRH010581345.1:0-15890 GCA_027575125.1 Umimayanthus parasiticus | reverse complement strand
CCATACTTTTTCTTGTGAAAAAGGACTTGTTAAACAACAATAACAATTAGATAATGTACGATCCCCCCCCCCTCGCTAAATCCTGAATCCGCCCCAGTAAAGTTGAGGACCAAAATGAGGAAACTTGTGTCTCTTTTTGTAATTTCTATTCTAAATATACTTGAATGATAAGGAGTGAACAGGTCTTTGGGAAGGGAAAGCAGGAAACAATAGATTTCCATCGAAAAAAATATGGTTCGAGTATCAAATTATCGTTGTAATTAATTATCACTGATTACTGTTTCAGCAAACGGAAAGCACAAAACGACACGAGCAGCAGTTGGAGCAGGTGAAGGAGAAGGTGAGTTGGAACTGGACATCGCAAAACTCCGTTTGTAAGTCTTTGGTTTATCTATTGATATTATGATTGATCACTAATCTCGATATTTAGGCAGCTGGTGTATCCCGCCATTCCACGCAGGAGGAGATTCCTACGGGGACGCCTTATGACAAGAAGAAATTTTGCTCTCTTTGCAATGTGGAGGTATTACAAACTTACTGGTACTTTTCAGCGCTGAAAGAAATTCAGATAGCTGCACTGTTGATGTAACACAAGTTTACCTACCGACAAGTTCACTGGAGAAGAAAAATGTAATGTATTTTCATCGTTGAGGCAATGGAATAATTGGAATAAATGTATATTAAATTTGCAATGCTGAAGTAACTTTTTCTTTTAGCATATTCCATGGAGAGCATGTAGTACACTAAAAAAGCGAACATTTGACAAAAAGCAACAAACGTGAAATGGAGTAGAACCAAAACTGTTTTCTGTTATTACTTCCTTAGTCCAGCTTCTGGGCTGGTTCTATGGCTTTGGAGTTGTTTACTATTGTACAACCCAGAGTTTCAATTTTCATGCTTTGCACTGCAATTGTGCAGCACTGTTTTGTTGCTGATTTTATATCGTTTGTCCCACTTGCTATTTGTACGACCGAGAATTTCGAAATTTCGTATTCCGGCCATTTGTTGCTTAAAAAATTCTACAGTTTGCTGGACAGATTTAATGACTTTGAACGATATCATATATGTCAATTGTATGACCAATAATTTTGCAAAATTTTTCAGCTCAAATTCGTGTGACCTGGTGTAATGTTGATCGTTTCCTTGCAGATCGTATCAGAAGTGTATTTGTTGAGTCACTTGCGAGGAAAGATTCACATTCAAGCACTGACTGATGCCCATGGCTCAAAATGTGGAGGACCTGAGGTAAGATAATTTTTAAGGAGCTTCACAAAGAGGGGACGTTTTTGTAGTTTTATAGACAAACTTCAATCTACATCGTTTGATTTTTGCTAAAGTGATGGCAAAGATAGTTCACATCAGGAACATCAAAATTGATTGGTATCATGTATTCTGTTGTTTTTGCGTTTCAATATCTTATGTTTGTTTTAAATTCAGTCTCTAGATCCCTGTCTTTGTAGGATTGTTTCTGTTCCATTATTTTTAGAGTCCAGCCAACCCAAGATAATTGGTTTAGGTTATTGCTAATGGTAAAATCAAAGCACGGGTGACACGAGCGCAAGAGCTCTTATTTCGTCATGTAGATGATATTGATTCAAGTATTACGAGCGTAATTATTTTCTGTTGTTTTCTGTTTGCACTTGAACTTGAACTTGTATCACTTTTCTCATTGCTTAATTCTGCTTGTATCGATCCCATTTTCACCATGATGTAACAGCTCTTGCACTCGCATCCTTTCACTCGCATCCTTGCACTTGCATCCATTTGCTTGCATCATTGTACATGCATCCTTGCATTTGCATCCTTGCATATGCATCCTTGCATTTGCATCCTTGCACTTGCAACCCTGCACTTGCATCCTTATGCTTGCATCCTTGCATTTGCATCCTTGTGCTTGCAACTCTGCACTTGCATCCTTATGCTTGCATCCTTGCACTTGCATCCTTACACTTGCATGCTTGTACTTGAATCCTTGTTCTTGCATCCTTGCGCTTGCACCTTGCGCTTTAAATGCTCGTAAAAAACAGGTTTGACCAGTCAGGCCAGACAGAGTTACCAAATGGAAAGCGACCTCAATCCGCAGTATAAAGTGCTTACTATTCAACTCTTTAGGTGTGAAACTCCAGCAATAAGTGACATAAAACTAGCTCTGCTCCACGTTTAACTTTGTGCGTACTTGCTCGCTTCAGGATGGTCTGTCACTCCAGTACATCAAAGACATGCCTGCAGACAAGAGCAGCGAAAAGGACAAAGCAGACTTTGAGCGTCAGAAAGCTTTGAAGAAAAGAGCCAAAAAACTGAGGACGAGAATGGCAGCCAAGTAAAGCGATTGTTTATTCTTATCTTGATATTGTTTACACGGGTCATGGAAAACGTAAAACGTTTTGGGTTACAGAATATAAAAAATAATTTTTGCAAATTCATTGTTATAGAATATATATATTCGTGATATATATATGTGCGATGTTAGCTCAGTTGATAAGATCTCTGACTGATTGCTAGAAGGTCTCGGGTTCGATTCCCGGCTTGGCCATGGGGTTAAATATTTAGGTGATCTTCTTTCGCCGCACCGTCATTGGACAGGAACGTAAAGCCGTTGGCCCCCAGGTGGATGAAGAGCCACTCTGTGGAAATGCCGCCTGGGTAATGCCGTTATTATTATTATTATTAATATATGTTAGAAAATAGATCTTTCTTTAAACCAAAAATATTGTGTTCATTATCAAGAGTGTTCTTGTAAGAGGCTTCATGATTTTTCTGAACTCAATAAAGTGATGATTTGGGAGGTAAGATTAAAGATACCAATAACTAGATTTGCAAAGTTTCTCGGCTAGTGCTCAACGCTTTTTCTTGACCAGTCGTTTTGATTTAAACCGCCAAACTGTGTAAAACGTGTTAATAGAATTTTTGTTCCATTTGTTTCTAGTTGCACTCATTAATCAGAAGTTGTAATCTCTGTGTGCCATTATTTGGTACCTTCTTTACATTAAAGCAATTTATTAAAAACGTCCAAATTACTTTGACCTCATCTCTTCGAAAGTAGTAAGACGTTTTACCACTGAATAGGCGAATATGCACTTTAGTTGTTCTTCGTTTTTGAAGAGCACCGAATCCCGTGATCCTGGATTTATCTCAAGAAAACATTTGTCTCAGTCAATTTTGAAATGGCTTTAGTAAACCATTTTTCTTTTGCCTGAAAGTATAAGTGAAAACGCTAATACATTAGCCAATGTAACACCTACATTTTACCTAATTTATGGTTTTAAAAACTCATTGATTTCTTTGGTCTTTTCAGGGGAAGAGAATACGAAGGAACGCTGTCCACACAAACAAACAAGCAAAGAGTTGACTCCGCTAAGAAGCCAAAGTTAGTGTCAATTGTCCTTTTTGCTAAACGGAACATACACTGTTTCTTGCTGCGAAACTGATTAGTAACTTTGTTCTGTCTCTAAACAAGATCAAAAGCAGTAATATCATTTCCGCTTATTAATCTTCTCTTTACCCTTTTATCTGCAACTTAATTTTTCCAATTTGTGCGTGTATTTTCAAATGCGTAGTCATTCACTGTTGTTGCAATTGATATAATCTCTTAGCAACAGTTTCCCAGAGCCTGCTTTTATTTTTTCAAAAACAACTTACCAACTGGTATTCGGAGATCTCTCATGCCACCTCTGGATATGGGAGATGCCTGCTTGCCAGGTACTCAAAGGATATACGTTTTTCTGACTTCATATATGCGCTTCTCGCAATAGGCCGGCTATATCGATTATCCCATATGGTTATTACAGATGGCCAGCACTTTATAGTGCCTTGTTTTTCTAATTCGTTTTCTTTTTATTATATCTGTAGTATTAAGTGCAAATAGAAACAATGTTGTTGTTGTCCGTGGATAAACGGAGTGGCTAAGTTCAGTGTTCATCTCTTTGTGAAAATTGGTACAAGACGAGTGTTACATGCTTGGGACTCCTCCTAAAGTGTTCAGCAATTGTTATCGGTGTAGGAATTAATTGAGCCGTAACCATTTGTAGAATTCAGGGATCCTGCTGATAACCAGTTACTGATTTTCCTGTATTTGCATCAGCGTTGATAATCTGTGCAGCATTATTTAGTTTTATGTCCTCCTTGAGAACAGGTAAATAGCTGGATACACACTGGATATTGGAGAATCTGGGCCCTGGATATCCTTTGATGACCCCTCGGTGGCACAAAAAACATCTTTTTCTGGACAGTGTTTCGGAAGGACTATTCCATGCAACATGTCATGCTAACAGCGCAGCAAAGGACCCACACTTGTAGTGTGGTGATTGAGGTTCAAAGAGACTCATAGTTGTAGGTCCGCCCTTGGGAGTAACAGGCACTAGAAAATAAAAACCTTGTGTCTTGTTCAGTGTCTGGCTATGCAGTGCTGACGAGCTCTAACAAGATCGAAACAGCTTTCCACTGCTGCCACTTCCTTGGCACCTAAGCGGCCAGCTTAGGTGCCAAGGAAAAGTTGAATATACTTGCGCATCGTCCAGTTCCTTTTAATCTCTCATTGCAATTCATTGAGAGTCTACTGTTTACAATGTTGTAACTAATCAGATAACTCAACGGTCTATTTTTCCCTTTCTGTTAAACCACTGTCACGTTGCTGGTTGTGTTACCCACTGTCACGATGCTGGTTGTGTTACCGACTGTCACGTTGCTGGTTGTGTTACCCACTGTCACGATGCTGGTTGTGTTACCGACTGTCACGTTGCTGGTTGTGTTACCCACTGTCACGATGCTGGTTGTGTTACCCATTGTCACGTTGCTGGTTGTGTTACCGACTGTCACGTTGCTGGTTGTGTTACCCACTGTCACGTTGCTGGCTGTGTTACCCAGGTTGCAGAAGATTGTGAAGGATCTCAACAGATACTTACAGACACAGGGATCAGGACCGTGGCCAACCAATCGCGTGGCAGCATTAGAGCGGTCTGCAGGAGAGCTTAACAGAATACTGGAATCCAAAGTAAGCAGATTCTAGCACAGGGTGTGCCATGTTAGACAGTTGGTAAGACTTCTGACTAGCAACCATGAGGTCCCAGGTTCAAACCTTGACCTGGTCAAGCGTTCAACTTTGTGCAAACTTTCTGCAAGACACCGTCCGTGGACAGGAATGCGAAGCTGTTAATTTAGGCGTTAGACATTCTATTGGGGAACTCAAAAGAATCCATACACTTCTTGACACGAGTAGCGTTACGACAGTGTTGTGATCTGTCGCCTCTATGTACAGCTTATTCTGATTTGCTGAAATCTGCACACATAGGTCAGGCGTGGACTGTTGGCTGCCATTTGCAGCTACACGTGCTCACAGTTCAACCTTGTGAGCTGTGTCCATCGCTATTTAGCCCTAATGGTTACAATGATGAATTATTAGTCCTACTACTACTCACTTTACGGTTGTGTTGCCAATGGCTTAAGGGGTCAGTTACCCTTTTGATCGCAGCCTCAACATAACGTCATATTTTGACAATGTGTCTGGTTAAATTTGACGAATCAAAAGTTTGAATCGTAGTATCCTTGTTAAACCTTAAGAACCAACAAAATCAAGGGTTACTCACCCCTTAAAAATCTACATCTGAAACCCTTTTACATTTTCATTCGATGAAAGTAACTAATTTAAGAAATGCTTTCTGATTTCCAAGAGCTGCATGTAATATCTACGATACAGGATCTCCCACTTCGAGTTGTGCAAATCATGTAATTTGTGTACTTTCTCCATTTTTCAGGTAACAGCCGACCAGGTTACGCTCTGTCAATTAGGAGGCCTTGCTGCCTTATCAAGAATACTATTGGTCGTGGACATTGCCAGTGACAAACTGCCTGTTAAACCTGTCATACCGAATAAGTAAGTGAGCAAGTTGACAGTTCAATAAATTTTTAAGGACTTGTGATCAGGTGCCATGATCTACGAAGTTGAGCTTAAGACCTTTCTGGAATATTTCCTCTACAGACTGTCTATAAATTATTAACTATCACCTCCTGTCCACAGACCCCTGTGTGGTGTGGTCAATGTGATGGTGCAGGCCTGTACAGACTGTCTGGAAACCAGCCAGTACATGGTTTACTCCAACAAACTGGGCTCTGTTGTGGATCTACTTGTGTACCAGTTTAAAGTAAGTCCATGCACAGTCTTCTTAGTGTGTGTTCAGTTGACCGTATTCATGAATAACACAATTTCCAAATACCTTATTGAAGCAGCAAACAATAGAAGAATTATCTGAACTAAGGATTAATATCACTTTGAAACAAACGTTGTTTATAATATTTCGAACGAAGCGCGCTGCTTGTTTGAAGGGATCGAAGTTGCCCACCTATTCCAAGCTTAAATGCTGACTGGCCACTTTGTGGGATGGTTGAGGTTCCATAAACAATGATTTGGCTTCAACAATGCAAAAAATTTCTCGAAAATGCTTTACTAAAAATAAGGATCAACCCTATTATAAGTGGCAAGTCAAAGATCAATGCTCCAATATTAAGGAAGTACCACCAATCAAAGATTCGTTCTAGAGCAGTGCAGCAGAGATACCTTGTAGTTTACAACTTGATAAAATGCAAAATATGATCGATCGTTTTTTTACTAAAACCAAAAATATACTTTGATCTTGCTGGGGAATAGATGGGACTCAAGAGGAGGTGACGTCGAGTTGTGTTGGTTGAATTGCTTTATATTTATTGAGGGATGTTGTCTCGTGTGCGTCTGTGTGTTTGTGTTTGTGTTAGGAAGGGGAGATGGAATGGCGATGGATGTCTGAGGAATCCAGTGCATTTTGAATTAGCTTTGATGTGTTGTTAGGTCTTGGATACTGTAGATGAAGAGCCATTTCATTAATAATAATAATAGATCGATAAAGTGGTATCTTCATCATCATTATTATTACATTACATTATTCTATGGTATGTTATGTTATGTTATATTGTTTAACGCAAAAACGTCGATTTAAGACATCTACTTGCAATGTCTACAGCTCCAGGTAAGGAATTTTGGGTATTATGGGTTATCAAAAACGAAGAAAATAAGCACTAGAGCAAAGTTTTTTAAGTTGGAAAACTTAAGTGATGGCAATAACAAATTCGCTCAATAATTTGGCGTATAACTCCTTCATTTTTGAAAAGCCATATTTCCTTTGGATTTGAGTATGCAACAATATACGGTGCAACCTGTTTTGAATAAAAAATGTGCACTAGTGTTGTACTAACGTAGGTGTCTGGCTGTCCGTAGCATCTCTCTAGCAGCAGTGGAGAGAAGAAACCAGGTGAAAAGGATAACAGTCCTGGTAGGCGAACTGGCGATGCACTTGCGATTTCTCTGTTAAATCTTCTAGCCTCTGTATACCAGTCGTTTGCTACATCGTCGAGTAGAGAGAAAGAATCATCTGCTTGTATGCAGAGAGCTTATGATCTCATCAGGTCAGTCTCATTTGTAGAGGAGCTCAAGTCGGAATTCGTTTTTTTTACAAACTGCTGCTGTCAAGGCTCCTGCGGATCCTTAAATAGCCTTTAAAAGTCTTATTTTGCCCTTCGTAAATTTAAGGCTGTGAAGAAGTCTTAATAAAATTTTATAAATGAAGTTGAGTTTTTCCTCGTTTAGCTCATTTTGAAACGATATGTTCCGTATTTCCTGGTTTTGTGTTGAGATCTTTGGTCAAAAATTGGTCTTAAATCTTATTAGTGGCTTTGAAGAATCTTAGATTTGTTGGGTCATGAACTGCAGGAACCCTGGCTTTAGAAACTAGTTCGTTACATTATTTACTACCAGTATGTTAATGAAAACGATTAACCAGACCAGGAAACTCTGTGAACAAATAGAATTGTCGAAGGATTATGGTAGTTTCTGGTTTCTTACTTCAGTTAATAATTTATCCATTAGCCAACAACAATTTCTCTTCAATACGTTTAACTATTTGCAATCCATTGTCAGTTGTCCTCAAAATGAAGTTATCCGTACAGTATGTCAGCGTCAGAGGTAAAATTGCTTTCTAATTATTTGTAGTAATTGTTATATTTGCTGTTATCGTGTTTTAACGCCTTCCTGACTGCTTGCAAAGGTGTTTGTTGGTAGTTCTCTTGAGATTCATTTGGGCGAAATTGTTCCATGTTAACTAGAAAGAATCCCAACAGCTTGAGCATGTAATTGAACTTCAGCCACATCACCTTCTTAGTTTCCCGCAGAAGGATACTTTTCGAGGAATAAAGCTGGTCCTTAACAAAATTCAAAAGTTCAAGGCAGAAGAAGTGCCAGTTACGTTTCTGCAAGTTCCAGGAATTTGATACAGCAAATGTGCAAGAACTTGGAACTTGCCCTCGACTTGAAGTTGGATGTGGGCACTGGAAAGTATTGTGAAAGTGGCCTATAAAGCTGCTTAAAGCAAGGGTTTCTGAGCGCCTCCGGTTAATTTTCCTTATCATTTTCTTTTTCTTTTCGTTTTAAGATCACATAAAAAATTTGCTCTAACCAGAACTGTTGCCTACAAACAGCTGAAATTTTCCTGCTTTAACAACAGAGTTCACAGTGGGACCTGAAGAGTCGTTGAAGACAACCTTGAGCTTAAAATATGTGCTTTACTCTTGGAAAGACCTTCTTCTTAGCAAATTTCTTTTAACGATATTAACATCTTTTAAGTTCCAAATAGGATTCTTTAGGTAAAGCGCTGAGGCTGATTTTTCCAATTGCTTGATGTATTTGGTCCTAAACACCTCAATTTGAAGGGTGGCATCAATTTTCTCTTTGCTAAATTAATCCTCGAAAATTTAGTTTGTCCTTTAAGAAAATCCGTGGATAAACATTTTAAGGTCTGTATGTGTCCTGAACTTTTGTATGGCTATTTTGCAGCTACATTGTGTGTGCAGGGGTGATGGACGATATGAAGAGCTACTTCAGCAGTATACGAGGGCCATGCTCCGATGATCCCCAGGCAGTTGCTTTTGTATTCCAGTGTCTGAGATTACTCTCATCTATTACACAGTATCTGGGAGTAAGGTGCGAGTCTCCTTCGTACTCTTTCTTCTTTAACGTTACAATCACAACACGCCCCCATCCCCATTCCTTACCCTGATTACTAGTGTCTGAGATTACTCTCATCGTGCGAGTCTCTCCTTCCTACTCATTCTCTTTAACGCCACAATCACAATACACCCCAATCCCCATTCCTTCCCCTTATTACTAGTGTCTAAAATTACTCTCATCGTGCGAATGTCTCCTTCCTACTCATTGTCTTTGACGTTACAATCACAATACGCCCCCATCCCCATTCCTTCCTCTGATTACTAGTGTCTGAGGTTCTTCTTATCCATTAGACAGTTGCTGAAAGATGTGGTTGCTTACTCATTGTCCTTGATGTTGTGATCATAATACACCCTCACACTCCCACCCTTGTAGACCAGTGTCTGAGATCACTCTCCTCCGCAGAACCCGTGAGTGTGACTCGCCCTAGCACTTCCCAACTCATTCTCTTTGATATTACGATCAGAATACACCCGCTCTCTCCTTCCCCTCGCCGAACAGTGTCTGGGGTTTTTCTCCTCCGCACAACTTAAATCGCTTTATCATAGTAAGTCCAGCTCGGAGGCCACCTCCTTTGCATATTTTCTGTACTAGTCTATCCGTCTGATGAGCCCATCACGAATGTAATTTTTCGTTGGTTGCTTCATTGTTACAGGAGTAGCGGCGTGTTTGAGACCAAGAAAGAAGACCTTACCCAATTTGTAGTTACATATCAACAAACTGATCTTGTAGGTGGGTACCGTGAAGACCAAACAATAGAATACCCATGGTTGCTCTAACACAACCGCTTTCTCAAGATGAGACAACAGTTTTGTAGTTTATTTTACTGCACTGCATTACCACTACCATAGAGTAATGATAACAGTGATAATATTAATAATGGTAATGCGATAGTGATAGTGATAATAAGTGTAACCAGCTCATGGAACGCTCATGGAACATAACCTTCCTTTCTTTAAAGCTCTAGTAATCAGTTATTTAATGAACACTTTAAGACTTCACTTTTCCGTTGACAATTTATATACATGGCGTAATATTTGTAGCCGATGCCACAACCATGTATCGCTGCCACGCAAATCATCTGTTGTTATTTTTAGCTTTATAACTTTGATAATTTAATCAAGTGACAATTTTTAAGAGTTAAGATTTTTATTATACCAATATATATATTTTCAGGCGCTCTTCCTTGAAGGGCCGAAGACCTGTTGTAGTCTGGTCTCTCTGTGTAATGCTTTGTTATTCAGTGGAAACTCAATCAATCAATCAATCAATCAATCAATCAATCAATCAATAACTAGATAGATAAATAAATAAATATTTGAATAAATAAATAAATAAGAGAGATAACATAATCTTTTGTTTCGAAATGGAACCTGGATTCACTCTAAAAGGATGTCGAGAACTATTATTGCCATATTTGATTATTCAGCCAGTGAGCAAGTACATAGAGGTGCTTAACGTCTCATTAAGATGGGAGATAGAAAAAGGAAGGATGGGGGGAGGGGGTCAGTCTGAAGTTCTCACTTCCTGCACTCTTGACTCCTAATGCTGTCACTCAACTTCCGGGTTCTTGCTCTATTTAACATTTTTTCAGATATCTTTTATGGGAAATATATTAACTATACATTTACATTTGTGCATTGATAATAGTTATGGATAATAAAAGAATTTATAATCAACTGTCTGAAAATGTAAAACCTATTCTGTTAGTAGTGATGTAATTACAGGTTCCCACGGGGATTTTTTTCAATTTTCTTCAGTGTGAGAGGCGTAAGCAATATACTTTTCTGCGTAATTTTATCTTTTAATAATGTTATGTTAAGTTTGGATGTGTTTTATCATAGTTGCAACTGTAAATGTGAAATTAGGCCGCTATAAGGATATGGTTCAGTGTTTTTTCACTCTTTCGTTTAGAGATCACTCCATATAATATTTCGGCTTGTTTTACATTAAGTTTGGAGCTACCATTATTGTACCAGTTGTGAAAGCCCTATTTATGGGGAGAGACATCAAATTTACCACAAGTGAATATGATTATCCTCTTATTTCTTCGGTTTTCTGTCTTTTTGGTATTTGGATTCCTGTAACCTTCACTCAGCCAGTTCCTGTCCCACCCCCACATAAGAATGAGCGTGTTTTCTTGTTGTTGATCTACATGCCTGGTTGCTTTTCCAGGTATAATCTCTTTATTATATACAATGCTATTATACCCTGGTCAGCCACGTCACTCATCGCCACCACCTGAACTGCCTGACGGCAATGTTACCATAGCAACTGAAGCATTCTGTACCCTTAACAACATGGCTATTGTGGACCTTAAGACAATGCAAGTGAGTGTGCAAACTGCTGTAGCTTGACTTTTCATTAGACTACGAGCAGTACTTGTTTGTCCTCTTGAGTTTATCGAGTCCCACAGAAAAGACATCGCGAACGCCAGCACACAGACACTCTTGTTTTTCCTTGCCCGGGTGTCTTTTCCGTGGCTTAACAAACTCAAGAGGAAAAATAGGGACTGCTTGTAGTCTTCATTGGTTCTTGGGTCATTCTGTACTAAATACAACCCGTTCAATAAATATGGATATGAGCAAGAAAATGCTCCTGTGGTCCTGTGAAAGTCTTTCGAAGCATATGATCTTAATACTGCGCCTGTCTTTGGCTTGATCCAATGTCAATTCTAGTAGCTTGTCAAGAGTCCAATCCCCTACCCCTTGGGACAACAGTTTCAACAACAATAATAAATATATTCACATTTCCAATTTTTAGAGGATTATTTAAAAAGGGGAATAAGTATATTTAGTTCAAGTATTTGTACAAAGTAAGTAAAACAAGGAAAAACTAGATATAGATGACAATGAAGGAAACGTCTAGTGTCTAAATAAACTGTAAGTTTTCTAGTTAGACACTAGTCTTGTTTTGTGACAATTTTAGGTAGGCATGAAAACGAACCAAAAGCACACAAACAAAAACATATACACGTAAGGACAATAGACTAGACAAAGGCGACTGGGTTTGGACAATTCATTTGTTTCAATAAAAAGTATTTCTTGGTTTGTTTTGGAAAAAGAAATGTGTTTCTCCAATATAAGGTCTTTATATTGATACTGTAAAGAGCAGATAGATTTTGGTAAACTTGTTATTTCAACTTCGAGTGCCTACTGCAGACTACAGATGACAAAATCTCAATAACAAGTTTATGTACACAATTATTTCAGTCGTCCCTTGGAGCCGAAGGAACCTCGCTGGAGTTTCGCCATCTTGTCAGCCACCTTATTTGGTAAGTAGCAAACAGCTGTCACAGCTTCGGGTGTCTTCATTTGGGAACTGACCGTGCCAAGAAAGATTGCGACTGTACGTTTTACCACAATGCCTTGCGAAACTAACACAACCAATAGGCCTGCAGAAAGCCATTTATGTTTAGGAAGTTCATCCCTCTACTAACAACATTGTGTATGGTGAGTTTAGAGTTGTTAGAACGTTTCTATGCGTTTTTAGAGTTTTCGTTCGCTGAGAATTATGGGTAAAACTGCCAGTCGCCATGTTTTATAGTACGACCAATTGGAACACGTTCTGACCACTCTACCATGCATTTAGAGCAGAATAAACAGAATTTTATTCAGGTATTCGAAAGGCCTGAAATAATCAACCATAATGTTTTTGCGTTTTGATTTTCTGTGACTAAATTACCGTCGACTTCAGAATCAAATTGTTTTGCTTTCCTTGAGAAATTCGTAGCAGATTTATTAGCGTGAAACTGGATTCTCACAAGTAGTTGTCCTTAGAGGTGTTTTTGTAGGTCTCGAAATTATGAGGCGGTGCACTTTAATCTTTTAAATTGTCCGTTACTTTTAACACTTTTAAAAGATGTCTTGTTTTATATTCTTATGTCGGAGAACCTTCCTTAAGATTCCATTGCAAAAAGGTCATTATCGTAGAAAAAGAAAAAGTTGAGTCACGGCCCTCTTCATTAGAAAAAGGGGATTTTTAACGGTCGGCGTAAGCATCACAAATAGTCAGTAAAGCTCTCTACTCTGAGAACGAAATACTCAATTGGTTATTGAACAATAACAGTAACAATAACTGACACTTTTAGACAATATGCTATTGTGTGTTTGTTTACGGATGGTCAGATTCAGGGTTAAGTATTGGGCTACTTATATTGTCTTTTTATCCAATGGGATCCTTCGTTCTCAGAATAGAGGGTGACTCTCTACAGATGGTCAGTTTTAGGGTAAAGGCTTGGTTTACTTATATTGTCTTTTTATCCAATGGGATCCTTCGTTCCAGAGTAGAGAGCGGCTCCAAAGAGTTAATCACCATGTCCGGTTATTCCTGACACAAGACAAGTTTATTTTGCAGGATGTGCAGCGAAGGAAAATACGAAGATTTATTACACGAAGTTATTTTAGCTGTTGGTTATTTTACAGTTCTTAATCCCGACAATCAGGTGAGATATTGGTTTTCGTTTCTAATAGTGCTACTGTGTTCAAAATAGCTGTATGTACGAACAAGAAGAAAAAAAAAAGAAGAAAAATATAGGATCTCTACTCATCTATTTTCAGATAGTAACGGCAGCTGTCAGCCCAACATTCGATGGAAGTGACATAAAATTTAAATTCAATGACCTTTTTATGATCTTGTATTATAGTTTAGTTATTTTGATATATTTATATTAATTTAAAAGAGTATTTGTAGACCACACAGCATCAGTGAAAAACAACGTTGATTATTTTTGGAGCAAATCTTCGAAATTTATTCAACGTGTTGGAGACAGCAGGAGTCAAACTAACTGTCGCTTTGGGTCACAACATCATAGGTTATGAGTAATCTGGGCAGCTGGAAAGAAAGGGTAGCAGAGATATCTGTCTTTGAATAACTAGGCTTCGTGTTCCTCCTTGAATTCCTGGAAATTCCTGGAAAGTCTGGGATTTAATTATCCAGGAAAGTTCTGGAAGTTTAGAGCGACTCCTGAAGAATTCCTGAAAAATTAAAACTGAATCTTGCCACTTTGGAAATAAGAGGATTGTTCATTTTATGTTTCTGATTTATTGGTGTTACTTGAAAAGTCTTCTGAGAAAATCCATGAAATAATCGGAACTTTACTTCTGTTAATTTTTGTATTTTCAAAATTGTGACGGTATATGAATCCTGGGAGTTGGCTCCCCGAACACCTCCCTGATCTCAACAACTACCTTAGCTATACCTTGTATAAATTACGACGTGTAGAGTGACTTGTTGTTTGGTCTTGAATGTCTTCTGCACCAGGTTTTTGTCCAGTCTGGGAGAAACCCAACCCTATTGAGACAGCTGTGCGGTCTACCATTCCAATACTTCAGCGATCCAAGGTACAGTATAAATAACTTTGAAGGCACAAACATTTGGAATTCCTTTGAAAAGTTATCAACAAACTGTGAAGTACCATGAGTAATTTTTGGTAGAGCACGTTGTAGTTTCGGATCGTTTTGAAATTTCAAGTCAGTATCGACAGTATTTATGTTTTGTTCAAAACTATTTACTTGATATTGTCTCATAGAGGATTTTATTAATGTTGCTGCTACTTTTCAACTTCACTGAGTAACTGCCATGTATCTTCAAGTCCTTTCCTTGCACTAGTTGACCTCGGGTTGACCTCTTCCCAGCACATTCCGGGACGAGCTTGTCTTTAGGGGCCTTCGTTGTTCCTTAGTTGATCCTTAACTGGATCTTAACTTCCATCGCTCAGAAAGAGACGTCCAAAATACAATAAAAAACTTCTGCTACAAGAAGTTAAACGGCACAATACAGCTGTAAAACATTGCAAAAATGGTTTCAGTTGATGACAATTAAACATATTGAAACGGATAATGGTCATGAGTGCCGAGGTGAACTTAGTGTTGGCTCGTTGGATAATTTATTAATTAGCATAATACATTGATTCTTCACAGTGTGTTCGTTGACAGGATTTATTTTCTTTAGAAGTCGCACTGATCAATTTACTTTGAGTAAACCTAAATGGAGCTAGTCCTAGAAGGAAGCAGTATTGTGTGGAGCAACCGTGAAGCTGCCGCATTAAAATCTTCTGTTCTTCTCCTCCTCACCTCAGCCTCAGGAATATTCTGTTTCCGTCACTGATCAGCGCTTGCTTCAACAATGACGAGAACAAGAAGATTGTGGAACAGGAAGTGAGTTGCGCGCTGCTGGAGAACTACCTTGAGGTGAGATCTCTGTCACGTCCGAAAGAAACCCAAAATCCATTTCTAGGAAATGCTTACATTCCTTACAACAGTTTTTAAAAGACATTTTGGAGTTGAGTAGACACTGTTTCACAGCGTCTTGCAAATTTGGAATATTTTCTGCACCTGTTTAGTTTTGAAAACTTGCCTAAGATAGAAATGCATTTTTAAGAACTGAATATAGACACAGTACACACCATTTTACAATTACTTAAAAGGTAATCAAGCCTTGCGTGGTAGTGAGCCGTGGTTGAGCTCGCACTGTTAGAGATGTGAACTGGTTATCGTAATATTATAGCTGATGTGCTTTTCGGGAATACCGCCATTTCTTTTCAATGCCAACTTAGATGTGATTATAGTATGATTTTGGGATATGTAGGATAGTTCATTTGGCGTTGTTTCTCTTTTGTTTGAATTGTCAGTTTTTGTTTTCAGGTAACTGTATTTTCCCAAAAGCCTATACAAAAGCCATGCACAATTTTCTGGGTTATCTTAAGATTTTTCACACTCTCACGTTTTTGACGATTTCGTGGAATTAGGCTGTTGTTAAACTAGTGAGTTGATGATCCATGAATTATTGAAAGCAATGGCTAGCATAAGGGGTTGGCATTAGCGTTAGGGTCGACTCTGGGGTTGATGGTTAGGTGTAACACTAG
>JAOBRH010580234.1:0-15891 GCA_027575125.1 Umimayanthus parasiticus | reverse complement strand
TAGTAGTAGTAGTAGTAGTAGTAGTAGTAGTAGTAGTAGTAGTAGTAGTAGTGGTAGTAGTAGTAGTAGTGGTAGTACCAACTGAAGTTTGTCCAAATATGGAAACTAACAATTTCATAACGGAAAAATTTTCCTCAAAATTACCGAAATCTCGAGTTGGAAGAAAATAAATATCGAGATATTTTTTATCCAGTGCTTGAAAGCTGGAGAAAAAAAGACGTCTGGGGACCTGGCTATTTTGGTACTATACCAACAGAATAAGCGGTAATGGTGAACGAAACTGTTATCAGTTAAAATCAAGGGTTCTAGAAGAACAAAGAGTAACATGTTGCGCGCACTAAGATTTTCTTCAAACTGGCAGAGTTGCAGCTCTACGCAGAGTCACTGGCTGGATTTTCTCAAAAGGTATCCACTAAAGCTTGATTAAGTTTCCCTCTTTAATATGGGTTTGAATCAACAAGGGTTGATGTAGGATGTTTTTGACGTGAGGTTTGATGTAAGCGTATGCCCTTTGCCTGAACAGTCTGCTCAGACGGGGACTAACGCTTGAAACGTCAGCTATATATACAACACACCTCATGGGGGAAAAACATCCTACATCAACTCTTGTTGATCCAAACCCATATTCTGCTTACTCAGAAAAAACACTGTTTTTTTTTCAAAACTAGTCTTCCTCAGTTTGCCTTAATTTTTATCATAAAACACCTAACTTCAAACTATCCGACATAACTTTTGTTTGCCTGCATGCTTAAGAATCATTGTGGTGCATGTTTTGCACCAAGACAAGGCATTTCAAGATCTGCCCTTTTAACGTGTGCCAGTTTTAATTGATTGACAGAAATAACTTGGTTAGAATATGCAGTCGAGATGTTGCACTATAACATGATTTTAACAGCTATTTCTCATGCAAAGTTCAGTTAACTTTGTTTTATTAAAAATGCGAAGCTTCTGTCTACAATTCCCGATCTAAATTAATTAGGAGACACGTCACTTCGTTTTGTATTTATAAAAATGTCAGGGATCTTTTCAAACAGTTACGAGTTTTATAAGAGCTTAAAGGAGGTTGGGGGCGGGGCCAGGCCCTCATAACTACACTACTTGTTGCTAGTAGTCACCTTTTCGAATTCCTTCCATACATAGTGCGACCAGGGAGGTCCACCTCCCTGGTTCAACAAAAATATAAGAGGGCCAAAACATTAAAATCTTACAAAGTCCCTTACGCAAGAGTTTCACACCAAATGGCGACCATCAGATTGAAAGGTCAAGTTTCAAGCGGGCTTAAAGTTGATGGCAAAAAAATTATTTACTTTCCGGCATCAGTTTACTGTTTAATTCTGATCTATTGTTAAGAAAGTTACGTTCGTCTGCGCTTAGAATGCAGAGCTTCTTGTGAAGCACAAGTTGCGTTGTCCGGAGTGCATATCTGTTGTATGTTTGGTGCTCTGGCCCGGCAAATATTCGAGTATCTTGTGCTTGTCGCCTCGAAGTTCCAGATGCATTTTCATTTGCAGGTAATGCAGTACTATATGTTTGCTCTTCATGTTTGAAAAATAACCTGTGGCTGTTGCAGCGAGTCTGTCCTTCCTTAGTGTATTTTAGTTTCGAGGCATGGACTCCTGTTTGGCAAACTAAGTAAAGTTGTCGGTGAGGCAAGCGCCGGTCCGGGGGGGGGGGGCAGTCAGGGTTTTACCCTGCAGTTGCACGATTTTTCCAGGATAAGAGATCTGACGCTAAGTGTTTTGTTATTATGCCGCGTAAACAAATTCCTTAGCATCATAACCAGCAAAATGGCACAATGCGGTCAGATTTATTCAGGGCCCGGTTGTTTGAAAGTGTGTTAAACTTTACCCAGAATTAGTGGAAGCTTTAAGCTAAATTCCTTTATCTAGAAACACGTCCGATCTTTTTAAAGTATTACTGAAAGTACACTCACTCCTGACAGCCCAAATCAGTCTTCAAGGAGGTAAACTCAATCGCGGGTTAAGAATTTAACCTTGATTACAGCTGACCCACTTTCGAACATCCGGGCCTTAACTATAATTCAGTACTGAAAATGGTGACCTTCACGAGAAATTAGCTTCCATAAGAGTGTTCCGCCGCTAGGGTAGTCTCGAGAATGAGACACGTGAGCGGCGTGAATAGCGTGAAGAGTGGGGTGAGGGAGACAACCACTGACTGTTCTGGCTTGCAGGCTCGCAGCTCTTTCATGCTGCGCAAAAGACTATTCCATTCTAAAGTCTGACTCTTCCCCCTCAATAAGAAGATTACGAAAAGGTAAGTTGAGGGGAAAATAAGCTAGTCTAGTTTACTAATCCGAATATTGTAGGATTTTATTAGTTTGTTCGCTGCCCGTTCTGTATTAAGGTTGTTCAGTCAAATCCTGATTGTGCGCGGAATGAAGAAGAATTTGCGGCAATCTTTGGAGATTAATATAATTCTAAATCCATGGCTGCGTCTGGTTCTTCATCAGCTCATTTCAGGCACTTGCCTTTGCTTTATCTATTTTGCCAAACATTTTCTTGTACATAGTAGTTCGCCTTCTTTTTTTCCTGCGTTGCTGAAGGCTTGGCCATTTCAGTTTGTCCGACAATATCGATGTGACACTTGCCTTACGATAGTAGAGTCCAAGAGTGAAACGATCTGCTCGTCTCTGGATGATTTCCGGTTTCTTGATATTTTTGGTGGTGTACGAGTCCCATATCATTGGGGCATATCCCAGTACAGGATCTGACGGGAGACTAAAAAGAATAAAACCCTGGCTAACTAGCATAGATAACTAAAGTAGTTACAATTTCATAACAAATGTGAATTTTCGTAAAGCCCATAAAAAAAATACTGAAACTTTGACTGTTTATTTCCGCAGCAACACTTTCTAGTCAAGGGGATGACTAATTTCAATCTTACAGCTTTTTTTCGCTTGCTAGATTCATTCTCGTTTGCAGGCAAGTTCGGTGTTTATTGTTGAATTCATGAGCCCAAATTTGACATCGTGAACAATTTCAGTCGCTCATTAGCTCAGCCAATGGATCCATCAAACATCGGAAATGTGTGTAGCGCTTAGAGGTTCTACAGCAATTAGACTTGCAACCAGCGATGCTCAAAGATTGGGCCGGAGAACGAACAGACTGATTGCAAAGCAGATACTCAGATATAAAGGCGCGAAAAAAATTTCTTGACAAAAATTAACTTTTGCAAGTGGCGGAAACTGAATAAACTGGCAAGTATGATCACAAACATTAATGTGTGGGCACTAGTTCTAGAGAAAACTTCAAAAATAGCAAAGAAAGTATAGAAATTTTTTGATAAATGCTTTTTCATGACGATTGCTTCCAGTTTTTGTTAGCTGATGTTGTGACAACTCTATGATTTATCAATCTTTGTACTCCAACTGAATATTTCAGTTTCCACGTTTGCCAACTAAACGGCATGCTGTCGAAAACAACCTGTTTTACCATTCATAGGGTGTTTTTAGAAAAATTAATTTGATTCTTACTCCCATTTTATACTGTGCTAAATTGTGTGAACAAAGACTGAGAACCTTTATAATAATTTTATAGAGATTCTACAAACAGTTTTGGCGCCACATAATTTTCTGAAAGCTTTTCAAAATGTTTTTTTTTGCTTTAAACCAATTCTTATCACTCATCATCTGCAATTCGGGGATAATCGTTTAAAATTGTTATTAAGGTTGTCCTGAATACTTGTGATTATACTCGAGATTTCGCGTTTGTGCTGAGCTGGGATTCCGCTGTGCCTAGTTGCTGACTTGAGCTGACTCAGTTGTACCAGCAAGGCGCCACTTCCACTTCGAAAGTGAATTCCTGACATTTTAAGAATGCTTGGATAACTATTTTTCTGTATGTCTCAACCTGACGAAAACTGCGCAGGCGAATGCAGTAGAACTTAAATTTCTTGCACTGACAACTTTTGCATTACTATTTGGTTTCTAAGCATTTACTTTTATCGCAGATTGGCAAAAGTCATGTTAAACTATTTGGTGAAAATTAAGATCAAGTTTTTTTTTCTTGATGCCGGGGTTTCCACAAAACCTGGCACCTACAACTCCCAACACAGGTAACTGACTTTGCGGGAACGGCATTTCTCTTACTGTTTTTTAAATCAGTTCAGATTGTAGCAGCCTTACAAAGATAAAGTGCCATTGAAATCACTGACTTTTACAACAAAATGCAAACGCCATGTTGTCGTTCATCAGTGAGCAAGTACAGGTAGGGCTTTGGAGTTAGCCCTACTGATACCGACAGAAGAAAACTGAAATGTAAGCGTTTTGAAAACCGAGTTTCTTTATCTTGGTTTCATAACTCGCAAAGTCAAGTGCTAAATAGCATATTTTTGGTAAAAAAAAGAGTTTGTCTGATTGTTTGGTATCATTGCACATAAGTCGTATTGCGTCACTGAAGTTGGCACAGAAACTCGAATAAAGAAAATATTAGTTTCATGCTGATATAAAACTAGAAAATGAATTATTTTTTAATCGCCTTTGCAGTCCGACTGGCGACAATCCCAGATAGCTACGTACTCTAGCATCGTATCTCCGCAGGCCAAGACAGAACTGCGAGAAACTTCGGTTCTGTTGGCGGTTGTACCACCGCACGACTCCCAATTCGTGAATGGAATTTAGCTGAGATCACAAGTTTTGTATTGCCTGCTCACTACAGGGATGCATGTGACCTATGGAAATTAAATATTATATCCTTTAGTCCGATTTGGTATAAAAGACAAGACACTAGAAGTTTTTATTGTAGTTTAAGGAATCGGTAACAGAAAGTTCGACTGATGCAAAAGGTAGGCTAAACTTGTTGGACTTTAGAATGTTCAATCGTCGATTTGGGAACCAAAACGTTGTGGAAAGAAATACGTAAGAAATGCTTGGAATGGTAATCTACCAGCATTTTAGTACGATTTTATGTTTAAAAAAACAAAGCATTTGTAAATTATGTTCTGGTTTAAGAATGGACAACAGAAGTTTTGGCCGATGCAAAAGGAGCATACTACGAAATTCACCCTAAAATTTTCAGCCATCGATTTGAAAACCGAATTATGAAAGGAAGTAGGTAATAAATGCTTGGAATGGCAACCTTTCAATTTCTCAATCGGTGATTAAACATGATTAAAACCTGGTAATGGAATCAGTAGGAATGACTTAAACTGAGAAAAAGAAATTAAAATCCAATTTGTAGCTACTTTCTACTTTTGTAGTTTCGAACTGTAATGCTGGGTAACTGTGACATACACAATGTTATATATAAACCGTTTTTATAAGAACGATGAGGCTGAAAAATAAGAACATGCTAAGAACATGCTAAGAATGGGATATGTAGAGTACATTTATTTTACATACTGTGTTCAGTGGACATAATTTTTTGTTAAACTGTAACATGAGGCCTAATGCTCGTGCAGCATCGCCTGATGACCACTCCGAATGTGGTTATACAAAGGCAACTGGTGACACTTGTACATCTTTTAAGAAAACACTAAATAACTGTACTTTGTTCGCGGTAAGTAATATCACGGTAACCAGTCCTAAAAAGATACGAATAGTTTAAGAACATCTGAGGCTGAAATCCTCAAAATTATTAAGAACAGCCAGCAGCTCAGCCCCCAAATCAGACGTTATTTCTTATAAAAAATGTATATTAATTAATTAATATATATATAAAATGGTATAAATCTAGAATGGATAAGATTTACATTTTTTGAGCGTCCATGTAGACATTTAAGAAAACACACCAGAGATTATATGAACCATACGCATTTCACTGAGCTGGCGGGAATACATTCCTCTATTAGGAGTATTGCCACGTGACAAGGTACCCGCCCAGATTGTGAAATATTAACAGAGATGTATGATTGAATCAGCGCGGTATATACCGGAATGCAACCCGCGCAGACAACCAAAAAATGGCTATGGTTTAAGTCAATAAACGATAAAGAGTTTAGTTTCCAATAAATGTTAAAGTCTTATAGATAGTGATGTTAGTAGGACATGGTAACTTTTGAAGTTGGCTTTCCTTGTGTAGCTCGAGATCGGTTAACTGCTCTGAATATTCACTTAAGTCTTTTGTTTCTTCGAAACATAGTCTTTATACACAGCAAAAATCCTACAAGCATATCATACTTAAAAACCACCGAACTTAAAAACCGAAGACTTAAGTTTTGATTTTGTGCAACCACTATCTAAGAACTTATGCAGTCGTTAAACGTGGTACTGAGTTGAAGTGCTGCATAAAGTATTCTCAAATAACTTCTGAGCGATAACCTTAGAAAGTAGTTGGGCCCACACGGAGAAAGAGAAAAAGAACCTTAACCCCGGTATGGGTAACTATAAACTGAGTTATCCTCATATCTTGGTTAAGGATATAGAGAACTTCAGAGAGATAGATATGAAGTGACATTTGATCAGTAGACATATTATCAGAGCCACACCGTTACTGTTGGGGCACTTGCTACAATTCAGTATTCAGTTTTCTCTTTTTTTCTTTCAAGAAACTATAAGTACCATCAACTTTTCTTACATACAACAGATCCACGAACCTCATCCGGACACTTAGAATTGTCCCAATCAAGAGGTGTTTTATCTTGCTGAACTCAGTGGCATGTTTGACACGCTAATATGACCCGCACCTGGTGCTTTGTGCGAGATGGTCCCTGCCAAAATCATCCATTGAAACATTGTTTTTTTCTTTTTTAAGTCCGTTTTCGGGTACTAACCCGTTCGCACCTTGCCCCATGAGGCCTTTTGTTTTTCTTTGATTTCGGTGTAATTTGTTTTATGTGCAGTTTATGTATTCCTGTAAGATGTTCCAACAAACAGAGCCAACAAAGCAAACTAAAACCTGCTATATATACTAGGTTCTTGTATCTAGGTTTTTAGTATTTTCTGTATGTTAACGATATTTAGAATTGTCCACTTTAGCTGGAGATAATTTGTGCAGCCTAGTCCAGTTCCAATTGCAAATTCTCGTCAGTCCGGCTGTATAATAACTGAAAGGACATCATGCATGCGTCAGTACACACCTTAGAATGCGGTGAACCTTGATTGCCCCTGTTTCGATCACTGCAGTGACTTAAAGGACTGTAATATACTGAGACAGGAAAAAAGTGGAAAAACGAAAAATTCCTATTTTTGGCAAATTTGGCACTGACTTATGAACTGATTACGAAGCTAAAAGCTTCCAAGATAACGAAAACAAATATTTTCGACATTTAATTATATAAATCAGTTTAGGCTGCAATCAATCCAAGCTATACCACCCAGAAAGAGTGAAGTTTTGCGCTATTGGCCGAAATTCTTAAACAGTTCACCAGGAAATTGCACAACTGTGGAAAGACCGCAACGTGGGTTGGTGAGCGAAAGGCGGGAGCCGATTTCTGACGTGTTTTGGTAACTTCTATATAAACAAATTTGCGTAACAACCGGTTTGGAAGCCAGTGTGCCATATGTTAAGCGTTGAGTTTTCTACTAGGATGCAGTGTTAGTCCAAAAAGATAAAAAAGACAAACGCTTACTGTAAAATGTTTGATAAATCGTGGAGAGTGTTGCTCACGTGCAGTGTTTAAATTTTTTATGTTCCTTGAAGAATTGAAAACTTACTAATATTATTATTACAAGATCCCGACATGCGATAAAACCATCAAATTTACAACAGAAGGAAATATTTAGATTTCAGTGGCGCAGCAAGGGCCACTTTCAAGCGTAGACACGATCATCAAAGCAAAGTGTAGTTGCCTCTCTGCCTATCTTCGAATCATCCAGTGGAGAGGAAGATTTTTGTTTACCAGACATTTTGTGTAGGCAAATGGCTTTTTGCCGAGAGGTCATACACCACTGAATTTACATTTTATAGGCAGTAATCATCTATAACTCATAAGCCCTTTGACGTTTCGCCTCGGATTATACCGAGCAAATTAATTTGTGTATACACTTTGGTATCGAGAAAGACGCTGTTTAAGTCGAAATAATGAATGCATTTAAGAGGGATTAAGATAATCAAGAGCTGTTGTTTTGACTAATCACGACAAGAACAGCTGGTCAACAGCGAAAAACACTCGGAGAACGGGTGGGGAAATGTAGCTTCTAAAACATGCTTCTTTGATTTGCAAAGGTAAAAATAGCGTACTTGGTAAAAATAAAACCTCCTTATCAGAGACTTAAAGCGTGGAAGTAAGCATTCAGTTGAAGCTTATGGGGTTGTTTGCACGTGTTCCTAGTTAAAAAATCTGTCAGCCTGTCTGCAGCCTGATCCCAAGTTGACCGCTGGAATTCAGCAAAGGGGATTTTTGTGTTTGAGTCAATTAAAACATGATTACCATATTATCGACTGGGCGGATCAGCCGGTAAAGACCTTGTTGACACGGAATGTCGCCCTGATAAGAACGACTTGAAGTGGAGGAGATCAGTTCACTCTCTCAGTTTTACAAACGCAAAGTTACATTTGTTGTGCATATTAAATAAGCTTATTCATAACCAAATAGTTGCTGAGAAATCTAAATTTTGAAAACTTTATAACGGTAGCTTATTTGTAGCTAAAAATTTAAGAAGTTTTCAAATGAAAGTAAAACAAACTCCTTAATTCAAGAACTCTTTTTTTCAAAAGGTAAACTGTTTAACATGGTTAACGGTTCAACATAAGCATAAACAAGAACTTAAACAGAAGCAGCGCCAGAAAGAAAAACACATTATTTCTATTTTGAGCAAAATAGCGAACACATTATAACCAGAATCCGCTAATTTCCTTGGCGGTATAAAAATCTGAAATCTCAAGCTCGACTTCCAACATAACAAATCGACATACAATCTCATTGGCGCCACAGAGGTACCGCCTACTTCAAAACCCATATTGCTTGAGTGGTTTGTATTTTCCGTTGAGTATTTTTCTAATGGGTTTCGACCAGATGAAAAAACAAATTTCGGCAAACACAGAGCGAGCTTCACGCACTTTGCGAAAGGTAAATGTTGCCACATGAGCGCATAGAGAAAAGTCTTATGCTTCCCCATGGAGCGAGATCAATTCAAATCCCAACAAGAACTGCTCCATATGGTGCGAGCCATTTTAAATTTTGTCATTTAGCAAGCATTTAAAAGTCAAAAGCCCTTTTAAACTAATTAAGTGTATTCGGAGTAACTTTTATGATTTTAATATCAGCAATTTTGTGCGTTAACTGTTAAGGAAGGGAAAGGTGGGTGTTTGATTTTAAGTCTAATTGTTCCAAGAAGCCAATGATTAGATCACGCTGCCCCTAGACGCAAATAATTGTTTGTTTTATTTTTCTAGAGTTCCGAATGACACCCAGAAGATGATATTGATCAGATCAAGAGAACGTGCGTCCTAGGCAGTTGAAGCAGTTCCGCTACACTACACAGCCGTTTGCTCCAAGATCATTCAAATCACCACGCACAACTTCGTACTGCTGTGGTTTAGCTGGGGAAACCCGATAACACTACACAAGAAGAAGTGAGAACAACTTGTACAAAATGCGCCTCTATTGTACGAGATTAATTTTTAGCCTACTAACGGCCCTCATGCTTACGATATCGACAACTAATAAGCACCAGCCACTGGTGAGTGCCGCAAGACTCCACAACATCCCTCCGCCATGGGAATTGCTCATGACGCCAAAACCAGCTCCTGTAGCTGACACAAAAGTTGTTATCAACGAGCGCAAGTTCTATCCGAGTGATCCCTTGGCTCGGGATCTGAATCCTCGATTGCTACGAAAGATGTTGGGAAAGGAACACGACCCCAAGCGTTCTGCGATAACCAGAACCGAGTTTCTAGCACAGAAACTGAATGGGAGTCGTGACAACTTGGACGTACGGAGAATGCTGACACAGTCAATGCCTGCTGAAATAAAAAACCTAGATTTCAAAATGCCAGGAATGGGGAGATACTTAGGGCCCAAGGCAAGCAGAAAGCTACAGCTGTGGCTATGGAAGGTGTCCTATTGTCCCATGCTTCAGAAATGGAGGGATCTCGGCGTACGATTCTCACCTCGTTACATAAATGTCGGACGCTGTTCAAAAAAGTCAACCTGTTCCTTCCCGAAAGGGATGCGTTGTGAGGTGTCCGAGACAAAGAAAGTCGGAGTCCTCCGATGGCATTGCCTCGACAAGTTCAAAAAACGTTCAAATACAAGCTGTGTCTGGCGGAAATTCGCGTACCCCGTCATTACAAAGTGCAGATGCAGCTGTCGACGTTAACGGTTATCTGTAAGGCAGTGAACCCGAGTGAACCAAACCTCCACCCTACCCACTCGCGCACTCCACGACTTCAAGCGAGTATCATAATAAAATGAGACGATTTTCACGAACTCAACAGATGAACTCCAGAAAATACGGAACAGCTTAGACTAAACACCATTAAATAACTGCATGAACTTTGCTGTTTATTATTTTAAAACACTGGCTGGCGAACGAAACAAATGCGTAAACACTGTCAACTAGCAGAAGTGGCAGCTGAGTTTTTGAGAAGATAGTGTACTTTTCCAAGTTCAGCCCCCCACTATCAATTCGTGCAATCCCCGCACACGTTGAGGTCAAAATAAACAAATTCGCACTTAATTCAAAGGGTTAGAGTTTCACCATATCAAGGTTTAATTAATGGCACAATCTATAGAATAGCTGCTTTTAATACAGAGCTTCAATTGGGCAGTATGTGACCAACAAGTTCTTTATACTGACGATCTGATAAGAGAGAGACATATTTCGACAAAGTGCAATTCAGAGAGATTAGAGTTCGTTATGTTATCAAGCAAGTTTCAGTAAGAAAATTGAATAAAGGTGCTCGGTCGACCGGAAGCAAAATATTCTGGCTTGCTTTTGGCTGGATCCAAACGATAAGAGTGTTGTCTCGCGCCAAGTGTGGTTCCGGCTGGGGCGAATTTGGAGCCATGCTTGATCTTGCTGAGAATATTGGAAGAAATTTGGGACTTTGCGTTCAATGCGTGTTGGGGAGTTGATCAGTTTGATCTTGACATCACCCATGTATCCTATTTTAATGTTTTTTTTATTAAGCTAATCAACAGCCAAACCAGCTTATTACTTTGAGCTATTTTGAGAAGTTGAACTTTTTCGGTGTGGTGTTGATAGTTCGTTCGAATTTGTAAAATACTGTATCTTAATCAAACTGAATAAAAAGCAGCATACAAGATTCGTTTATTCATTTCTGTCATTTGCATTCGCTCTTTATTTTCCTTCTTTATTAAACTGTTATTTTTAGCGCCATGAGGTTGTCATAAATTGTGATGCGAATCGCTTTCTAATTCCTGTAACCTATCAAGTTCCAAACCTCGATAAAATGAATGCTGCATAAATGAGTTTTTCTTTTCTTTTCCACATCTTAGCCAGTTTTGTAAACTTGGCAATCAGCAAAAGTAGAAACCCGAAATGGAATTAAACTTAACTAAGTCAGCACTGCTTCGTTGGACTTCTCTTGCCTTCGGCAAAAAGGGATTATGAAAAAGCAAAGGTCATCATTTTAGTAATTAAGGGGACAATGCCTTTTAGAACCAAACCTACAATAAAGTTTCAAAGAAATGTCTACTTGCCTTAGGATAGATGATTTACAATTGCGCGATTAGTAAACAGGCAGGTAGAAAATCCAATCCTGTCTCGTTTATAAAACAAAAGAAATGAACACAAAGAGAAGTAAGATTTATTTGTCGTTCTAAAATTAACACATCAAAGAACGGTACGGATGTAGCTCGATCAAGTGCGGCACACTTAAGAAGTCTTTTTATAAGTTCTAAGGCATTCTTTAAACTATTTATACTGCTAACAAAAGGAATAGCGTCCTTGTTGCAGAATCACAAGGTCAAATTCAAAAGGTAAATCACAAATTTTCTTTACAAATTAACAAACTCGGCGTGCTCTCTTCATCCTGTTCATTTTCGGTAATATTAGTAAGCGTCATGCCTCGATAACAGTTTATTTCCTGCGGTCGAAATTACTCCATGGTAAAACAATTATCTTGTTGAACATAGTTCAAACATATGGCAGAGTAACGAGAGTTGAGTTAAATTAAATGGCAAAGGAGGGGCGATCCATCGGCACCATTCAGAAGATTGCGATTAAAATTAGCGTTCGGCCACCAAGACCGCGAGCCAATTTGGGTAATTAACACGTACGGCCAGCAACTTGGAGCTTGAAAGAGCAATAAAAACGAGTCTCTTTTCTGGCTGTGTCCAGTAGTTATGGCTGATAGATCCTGAAAATGTCGAGATTAAAAGTTTAAAACAGTTGCATAACTGCTGTTCGTTCCGTTTGTGCCTTTCCGATGATCATTACAGATAAGAGTTAACTAAGGACTTTAAAATAATTATGGAATTAAGATATACGTGTGAATTAGCACTTTTTCCGTTCACAACCTTGTTGCCAGGGCCCTGCCACTCTCCAGTTTTCTCTTACAATCAGGACCCTGTTAGACAACTGGCTTACATTTTTACCTGGAAAAATTTATTGTTACAACTATCTACGCAGCTATCCTTCCCCTCTGACAAATAGGTTTTACCATCCGGGCCAGTTAAGAAATGGTCCATGGTTGGCGTGCGTCTATCGAGTTATGGATGCACGCAGGAAGTTGGGAGAGCACGAGAGAAGCGTTTGAGTGGCCCGAGGCGAAGCCGAGTGCTTCTCTAGCTTCTCCAGTGCTCCCCCAACTTCCCAAGTCCATCCATAACTTCGGATAGATGCACAGCTAAGGCATTTAGAACATTGCCACTTTAAACGTACATTGTTAAATTACAGAATTATCCTAAACCATTCTGAACGCTTTGATTGATTAAACGCAGTCACACACGGCTGGGGGTGCGTCTATCGAGATTTAGATGCACGCCCGCGCCATACAAAAAGCGCGCGAAAAATTGCCAGCTATGTTCTAATTGACCCTAAAATGATGGCGACTGCCGGTACTTTATTTATTATTTATTTATTATTTATTTACCTATTACTTCCACTCCGTCATACAAGACGATCATTTACTCTTTACCCATAATTCTTAGCACACGCAAATGCTAATTTCCCAAATGATCTTGTAAACAAATAAAAAAATTTGGGTTACCCAACTCATTTTTGTGTAAAATACAGTTTAATGTTAAACACAGAGGGCTCGAGATCCTGGCAAGTTGCCACCAAAACATGAAATTGAAGTGGAACAAAGGTCGATAAGCTTCAAACGGCTGCAACGTAGCACTAGCTGTTAACTGAGGTGGCAAAAACCTGCCTTATTAAAAATACGTGCGCACCTTTCATAAAGTGAGCTGCATGCCATTGGGAAGCAAAAACAGGTAGGAACCGGTCACATCCCTTTTGGGCTGAGGCTGAATGTTCTTAAATGTTTTGAGGATTTTAGCCTCAAATGTTCTTAAAATGTCCTTATGACGTGTACATAATGTTATTTTCCATTCGCACTCATCAACTGAAAAAAGAAATTAAATACGCTTTATTGATTAGCCGCTACGCCGGCCAGCACTGGAAGACTGAGAAATATAATAACAACAAATAAAAACCGAAGATTTTAAAATACAAAGTTGTACATTCACAGCACTATAGGTAATGTTGCACTGACGAACATTAGGTGAGAAACCAGTTTATAGTTGGTCTCAGATTTTTGATTCTCAGATTTTTCTTATTCTCAGATTTTCATTCTCAGTTTCACATTCTCAGATTTTTAAAAGAACACTACATAGTGAGACAAAACAATCACAATTGCCTAATAATATGTTTTTGACATTTTAAAATTTACTGGCAATCGGTATCTGATTACCATTAACTACACACAACAAACCACACAAAAGTCATTGCTTAAGGACTAGAAGTTCTTACTCTAGCTTTCGCAATGTTCCAAGATTAACCACGCCTGCAACAAACGCTGAAAAAAAACTGATTGTACCACGTCATCTATCTACCAACTTCACTGGATCACAGCACAGCAATAAACACTTATATACAGTACAGCAATTTCTAAGTTACTAAAATACCGCAAAAATGCTGCCACATCTCCAACGTTTCAAAATTTTAGAGTTTAAACCATAATCGCGCCAACCAGAGAAACTTCCAGACCTTGTAACTTGCACCACGTGACGTGTAAAAATCCCAAATATACAACAGAAGTATAGCCAATTACAGCAAAGCATTCAAAGCATTGCCACAAAAATGCCATATTTTCAACATTTTCAATGTTTCGGGATTTCAAGCCTTAATCACGCCAAACAGAGAAAATTCCAGACATTGTAACTTGCACCACGTGACACGTAAAAGTCCCAAACCTACACAGCACAAGAATATCAAATTAAAGTAAAAAATTTTAGGATTTCATATTACAGAGAAACGTCCAGACATTATAACATGCAGCACGTGATAAGCCGCAAAATGCAACACGCACCACGCAACGCTGTGAAATTTCCAGTCATTGTCCCAAATATACAGTACAAGTACAGCTAGCCGTTCGGAGCAAGTTGAATTAGAAGCCTGGCTTTTGCTGTATTTGCAACTTAAATTAAATTAAATTTTTTCAACACAGCCAGAGAAAAACTGAAGAAAAGCCGCGCCATGTTTTAGCTGCATTCGCGAAACTCGCAACTTAAAAATTTATTTTAAATACATATTTTGCTATTAGAAAACAAACCCGTCCGTAAATCACTGTTGTCGTTTTTAAAAAATAATGCACGTGAATAGTGACGTCAGATTTCAAAAGGTCCAAAAACTTAAGATACTGTATCTAAGGTTTTGAAATGCGACGTCACATTTAACGACCAGAGAGAACCTGCAGTCGAGTTTGTATTCTGCCGCATCCATCAACAAACATTCTCTTTGATGGAAACAGAATAGCCGTAAACACTCACAGCTCAAAGCTAGCACTGGGTTCCGTGGTGGGATAACTTCAAAATCCATTTCTCTTTCTCTAGAATAATTAATACTAAAAATCATGTGTTTCATGCGAAGTCGGATTGATAGTCAGACTGAGATGAGCCGTGCCAAGTCCCGGCGCTGAATACTGAGCTTGGAGGACACATTGAGGGCAGGGCGGAATAAGAAAACCGACTCATGAAAAGACACATAAAAATTTGAACCCTTCTCCATCTTCAAGAACAAGCGACTGAAGAAACGAGTTGCTGAGCTGGAGCTACAGCAAGATGTGGTGTTCTTGAATAAGAAATCGAACGTTTGAAGGTCAGACCTTCTAACCTCTAAAATCCTTAAACCTTGGGGTTCGGAAAATGAACAGAAAAATACTTTGAGAGTTGGCTCTCAAACCTAGAGATTAAATACACATAAGCTCCAAAAGGAAAGAAAGAAAATTAAACACTGACCGCCGTACTAGCAATGTTCAAGCTAGTTAGTTTTGTTTGTCATTGTAAACTTTGGTGCCTTCTTAGAGCTTGTCAATAGTTTGTACTAACTTCTTGAGCATGAATAATCCAAATTTCGTTGCCGTACTCAGAGCTCTCAAGTTTGTGGTTTTCCAAAGAGCGAGTTTGTTTGCTGAGCGAGCGTCAAAGACGCGACTTTCAGGCTTCATCTACGGGGTCCGGGGGCATGCTCCCCCGGAAAAATTTTGAAATTTTTAGTGCACTTCTCGAATCACCGGAAACGCACTAATTTATTAAGTTCAATGCCAATGAAGGCAGGAATTTTATGATTATAAGCACTTCTGATGGTTAAAACAATAGATTTATCTTTCAGAAGAGTGCTAATGCGTGAGAAATACTCGTGTGAGCGCGAGATTACATCGAAATGCGCGAGACTCACGCGCAATGCGCGAGACTTGAGAGCTCTGCGTATTGCATCTGCAAGACCCTAAAAGGCACAAAATGATTACTCCAAAACTATCATGGCTGCCAAACAAGAACAGAAAAAAAAAATATAGAGGATGT
>JAOBRH010579123.1:0-15316 GCA_027575125.1 Umimayanthus parasiticus | reverse complement strand
GGTTGGAAGGTAAATAGGTACTTGTAGCACCAGAGAGTACTGTATGCCAACATTTCTCTTAGAACCAGATTGTAAAGTAAATAGGTACCTTGTAGCACCAAAGAGTACTGTATACAAACAGTTCTCTCAGAACCAGGTTGGTAGGTAAATAGGTACCTTGTAGCACCAAAGAGTACTGTATACAAACATTTCTATCATAACGCCAGGTTGGAAGGTAAATAGGTATCTTATAGCACCGAAGAGTACTCTATAATAACATTTCTCACAGAACGCCAAGTTGGAAGGTAAATGGGTACCTTGTAGCACCGAAGAACATTTCTCTCACCTGTAGTTAATCTCGCCATCTTTATTCTTGTCTAACGTTTCAATCAGCTTATACAGTTCAACATAGTTCATGTCAATTCCAGTTTCCTGCAGAAGACAAAGGTATCCACTAAACTTAATCTGTATGTTCACCTACTGTCTCTCAAGTCTACCATGTAGGCAACTTTGTCCCAGAAAATATGGCGGGCTCGCCAAAGAGGTAATAGTTGCAAAGTATTTTTCTTCTTGAATGTTTGTATTGATTACGTATTTTTTGTTTGTTTGTTCTTGCCCCTTACTTTATTTCAAATCTAATTTATTGTAAACAAAATTTGTAGTTACTCAGCTGGATTAGCTTATAGTGGTTTTGAGTAACCTTTACCTGAGTGTGCTTCTTTTGACAAGTCTTTGTAAATGTAACAATAAAATTGTGGTTATAAAGCTCTTCTTCAGTTTGGCTTTTAACATAAATCGTTTCTACTAAAGACAAAGGCGAAAATAGTCATTCCGGTAAAATTGTTTTGGAATGAATTGAATACAATCAAAAACCTTTCATGAAAACACTTTCTAGTTATCCAAAAGCAATTTAAAACTATTAATTAGAACTGACTGAAACTTGATGTTCTGGTAAAGCTGTTTTGAAAAAGCAGAGAGCTTGAAATTTTGATTCTTTCAATGTTCTTCTTGGAATGACAACTGTAAATTGCTGTTTCTGTGTGAAGTAACATTTTCCTTTTCACTTTTTAAAATGAGTCAGAATAAAATGCACTGGGGTCCTTTTACACTTATAATTACTTGTTACCATTAACCATTTTTTTGACTAAGACTATTGGGAGTAGCATTATAAATGGAACTGATTTATATTACACACGTCGTCTGGTTTGTTTTATGGGACGCCTGTATCTTTGTTACCAACTTTCCCATTTCAACAATTTATAGGGAACTTGTTACTCGGACTGCCAACATGGAACCCTGATCAAAATTCTTTTTTTCCTAATTAGTTGATATAGTTTTTAGACTTTCACATTTGTACATTGTAACACTCATTTTACAAACTACAGTATCTTAATTTACAACTAACAATTGAAGGTATACAAGTTTCGGATTACAATTTACAAAAATGGACATTTTTTGTAAATTGACACTACTCATAACTGACGATATATATATATAAAAAGAGAGTAAATGTCAACTAAAAAATGTAGGTTTTTTTGAACTGACGCTATTTTTGATTTTTGAGTCGATCGCAAAACCAATCCGAGATGTTTCTTAGTGACAAGTGCCAGTTAAGAAACTGGAGTCCATTAAATCTCCATAAAGAGGGATTCAGAACATGAAAACTTTGCTAAAACACTCTTAAAAACATTTAAACATATTTAATGGTCCGTGTATTTGGTTTCATTTTCAACGGAAAATTTAAGAGAACCCTAAACTTCTCGGATCAATGAAGGTTTTTGGGGCAACGATCCCCCTACCCCTCCCCTAACCCTAACCCCACCTTGATTCTACCCCCAACCCAATAAAGGGGTGCTTGTGCAGTTGCCCAGAAACGTACACCAGTTACACTCCATTAGCAGAACTCGTCTCTGCAAGTTTTTCCATAAGCGGAGTAGAGTGCAAATAAAAGCAAACACACCTTCAGACCATCTGCAAACTCCTTCACAGTTATACTCATGCTCTTGTCTTTATCAAGCGTGTTGAAAAAGTCTAGTAATCTCAACTGATTGTCAGCAATGTAGTTCTTGAGGATCTTCATGGGTGCTGGTCGAGTCTTTGGCTTGATAGGTGACCCCCCTGAGCCACCGTGGGTAATCTTGATGTTGCCGCGCATTTCCTGAACTTCTTTGCACAGTTCAACAAAGTCGTTGTTGACAAGAATGTCCTAAAAGGAATTATCAAGCGATTTGAGTCTCAACCGAAGCAGTGAAGCTAATTCTAATACTAATTCTACACATAAAAAGGGCTTTGTAACAATTTCTGCTTTATGAGAGGTTAATTCGCTAAGATGGCTTGTACCAGTTTTCCATTTACGATGCAAGTGTATGCGACAAGTGATTTCCCACCGATTACCAAAAGTAGTTCTTCAAACGATGGTAGTCCCGCTCTAATTACGTCTTTCACGGTAACCCTTCACCGTCCTATATGGACCATGTTTGTTATATCCAAGCTCATTTTATGCAAAAACAAGTCGGTTAATTTTACTGAACACACTTTTCACTTACAGAAAGTTCAATTTCAACAATGGCCGATTCTGGATTATTCTTCATCGAATTAACAATGGCATAAGCTCCTGCACTCTGCATGGGATTCTTGCCAATCTGTAGGGAATGAACTTCTATATTAGTCAAAACTAACATTAACAACAGCATAAGTATTCACTATTCTAAACTATCTACATATCTTTGTAATTTTTATTCTAAACGAGACAAAAAAATATCTATCTTCAGGAAATAAAGGTACAAAAAGAGATAACCTTTGAAAGGCAGTACCGAAAAGACAGTACTAACACACAAAGCAAGATCTTAACTATCTTAACTTGCATTTTGTTGGAGGCATAAGAAGGTGTGGTATTCAAAATGTTTCGGCCTTGTAGCAATGATCTCTACTGGTGTACAGTTTAGGCTTGGTCTTTTGTGTAAAGCGTCAACATTACCTTAACCTTTAAATGCCAAACACTGTTGCCAAACATATAGTCAGGACGTAGCTCTGTTGTCTCTTGTTGTGATCCTTCTACTAAGCAGCTCTTTTGTATTTGTTGGGTTCTGTATTGTTTTAAGGCGTTGGTTATTGTTGCCGTTATTGTTCGCTGAGCAAATCAGAGAGCCGCTTCTAGCAGATACTAGTTGACCCCAAACATAAAGCCCCCAGGGGAGGAACACAACTATTAATTTCAAAACGGTTGGGATTTAATGCATGCCACTTGGCAAGCATACAGTACACAACCTTCTTATTAGTTTCCATGGCAAAATTTGGCACTTAGTTAACTAACGAACGTTGCTATCCACTATTTTGGCCGCCATCTTAAATTTCTCTTTAAATTTCATCAGTGTCGAAATTGACCTCTCAAATTTATTTCCCACGAGTGTCACTGGGTTCTAACTATGTGTCTCTAGTTAGGGTCAACGACCATAGTCTCATTAAAGATGTTTAGCGTCTGTAATTAACTACTGACGCTTTGATGAGATCATAATTGTGTAGCAACAGATTAGAACAAAAACTAGCCAATTTGTATAAATTTTAAACGGAAGACACATCATAATATTAATTAAAAACAATAATAATAATAATAATGGAAGAAATTATATTTCAAATGTTGTATCTTCTAGCTTAGCACAAACTTGTGATATACTAATCGGGAGCACACAGACCTTGAAGGCGAGTAACTCCTATACAAGACAGAAACACCTTCCTTCAATTTGCCCGTGTAACATCGCTGCATTGCACAGTGCAGGTTGATATAAATTTCTCTGTTGTAAGTAATACTGACTTGAGAGCCAATAAAAATCGCTCACTCGCAGATCTATTGCATGCCAAGTTGGGAGACATGTTGCAATGTGTGGAACAGTGGCTCTGAAACTGCAATGCAGCAAGGCGCACGACAGATTGGAGGCAAAAGCTGCACATATCACTGCACCTTTGTGGAATTTATGAAAAACCTCCAAAAACTTTTCGCATTATGACAACTAAGATGCGGATTTGCGAAAAAGTTTGAAAAATAATGTTCAACAAGAACAAGTTACTTACTCTCAAAACTTGAAGCGACGTGTTAATCGTCAATCCCTTGGAAATATGTACAGCCCCCTCTGCAGTTATTCTGTTGTTTCTGGGGAAAGGCATGGGGGAAGGTTTGATAAAGGCTAGAGCAGTCACAAGTTTGTTTGCAACTGGTTGGTCGTCTGGTCTAATGCAGGACTTCCTGACAAGGACTGTTGTTGGTTGTGACTGACGGTTCGGCAACCTGTGTGGAAATCATCTCTAGAATGTGAAGATGACTGACGATAGCTTCCACATAGGTTGTCGAACATCGGCCACAACCAGCAACAGCCCTCAGGACCACATTAACACGGACGTTAAACGAGCAACAGACATTGGTTTACCTGGGTTCATAACTTTCCCTGTATTAAATCACAAGCTTGCAAGAACAACTGGCTACCATGGTCAAACGGGCTTCTTCTTCGCTAGTTTGATAATTAGTTTAAACCAGCAACGCAAATTTCACTTAAGATTCCCTTTTCTGGCAACTGTTTAAAACATTTTTGATATTTGAGCAAGAAGAATCAGCTGCCTAGGCAAAACGTTTGAAAATCCTTTCCCCCTTTACCATGGGCCTGGTTTAACCTAAACTCCGTGACTCTTGCAGGCCCTGAAAAGGTAAATTTTCTAATTCCACGTGACTTTCCGTGACTTTTCCATGACCGTGATAACCTGTCCCAACACTCGGGTGCCATTGCAAATACGGACACATCACTTAGACCATTACTTGCTAAATATTAAAAATGTCAGACGATCAGCATTCTTGGTTGCCTATGCAATGTATCTGCACTATTTTACACAAAGTGCAGTACTGTTATGAATGAAGAAGACACAGTTCTGTTCTGTTCTTCAACCAAACTTACGTCAGGTCAAGTTCCAACAGCGATGAATTGACTTTCAAAGCCTCTGCCATGGCTAGTGCCCCATCATTACCAAATCCGTTCCACGCCAGATTTAGAATCTTCAAGGTGATGTTCTCCTGTTGGTACATCAATATATCTCGTTAAATAATTGTCAGAACTCTGTCATTGCAATTACTGTTACTGCATAATCAAGGAGCGTTATTTTCCAGAAGAGGGGAGGCTGGAGGAATTTGATCTAGTCATCATTTCTGTTAAGTAAAGAATCAACACTAAATGGTAACAGTTGAGTTACTACAAGATGAACGAAAGTCCATACCTTTAGAGATAATGCAACTGCACATGCTCCCTTGTTTCTGAGGTGATTCCAACTCAAGTCTAACTCGTCCAGGGTGTCGTTGGCAGCTAAAAACAAAACAATCAATAGCTCACACCATCCTCAGAGATGACGGACAGGGGATGGGAGAGAGTTTCAAATAACTTATCTTCTCATGTCAGCCTACAACACATTTCCCCTCACCTATTTCTTGGTTTCCAAGAATGAGTTCATGTGTACCTAATCAACTTTATGCTGTTCAAATATTATTACAGCCTCTCTACAAGAACCCAGAGCACACAGAAATAATTCTCCTTAATAACTCACTAAGTTACAAAAGTATGATCAAATGAGAAAACAAGCACAAGTACCTCCAAGATGCTGGGTCTCATAAGCTTGCACATGATTTAACCTGGAAGCTAGGCTACAGTGTAAATATATATTATAATATGTAAAAGCTCTATATACACTACTATAAACCATAATATTGACGTTTTAAGGAAAGTAAACTGGCATTGCTGAAATAATATAATAGCCGAGACAGAAGAAAAAACACACATGTGACAATGAAGCAAGTTGTACCTATTGAAGGAGCTAGCAGTTGACCGCCCCTCTCTCCAAACTCGTTATGGCTCAAGCAAAGATACTTTAACCTGTTATTAGCCTATTAAGGAAAGTAAAACAAATCAGCATTAAAACAGCACAATTTTATGCAATCAACTTATGTTGCAATTCAAGATCATAGTTGGAGGGGGACATTTGGGTTTGCGGTTTTGGCCCTTTTTTGCCTCAGTTTTTCGGAGTTTTAGATTTGGAAGCTCGGTTTTTCGGTTTTCTACAGCACTGCGGTTTGTGGTTGTTAGTCTTCAGAGTTTGTACACTAATAGCCAATTAAAATTCCAGGACTTTTCCAGGATTTTCCAGGTTAATATTTACAAAAATCCAGGACCTGAAAAAGCTAAAGTAACTCTTGAAGCAACGATGTAGCAATTTGCAACAAATTTTCACTATGGAGTAATAGCTGTGACCCTTTACTGTCACTGGTGCAACTATTTCAAGTCGACAAGGTTTGATTAATGCAAGTCCTAGGTGAGCAAACTCCTTCGACAGCAATATATAAAAGAGCTTTATTCTAATGTTCAAACCTAGCATTCTGTAAAACTGCAGAGCCATCAATTTAAAATGTGATGGTATTCCAATGGCCTAACCATTATGCTACCAAGACGTTCACGTGAATTGATCTCGCCGTAATGCATGCGCTGGACAATTGTGACACTAAATGGTGTCTGACCCCGCAGATAAAAAAATTTCTTCAAAGAATTATCAGATTGAACAGTCAATTTATTAATGTGCAGAGACCATTTCTCTAACCATGGAAGTCTAAACGGTAAATTCCTGAGAGCGAAGCACTTGATCTTTTGAAGATTTTCCAAAATACTTTTTTCACAAGTAATCAAACTCTTTTACGTTTTTAAAGCAACCAAAATCATAAACATTCGAACTCAGTGCAAGTCACTGACTAGACACTGAAACGCCAACGCAAATTGATATCACGTATACTAGAACAATGGCTTAACTGGACGATTGCGACCCCCAAAAAATAACAAGAGGCTTTGCCAAAGCCTGACTCGCAGCCCCTCGTAATTGTTTTAAAATAGACTGAAACAGGGGCAGCGTATACTTTGATCTCATTTGTTCAGCACAATTCGTACTTTATTTGGTAACAAGAGGCTATATAAATAGCCTTACTCGTGCCTCGTAAGTGTTTTAAAACAGATTGAAACAGGCACAGCGTATACTTTGATCTCACTTGTTCAGCACAATTCGTACATTATTTGGTAACAAGAGGCTATATAAATAGCCTTACTCGTGCCTCGCAACTGTTTTAAAACAGATTGAAACAGGCACAGTGTATACTTTGATCTCACTTGTTCAGCACAATTCGTACATTATTTGGTAACATGAGGCTATATAAATAGCCTTACTCGTGCCTCGCAATTGTTTTAAAATAGACTGAAACAGGCACAGCGTATACTTAGATCTCACTTGCTCAGAATTATTCGTACATTATTTGGCAACGGCGCTACTGAGGCGCCTACGAGAATAGGTCTCGCGTAACGCATGCGATGGACAAAAATCTTGAACGGGTATGGTTCAAAGTGTTAATAGATTTCCCAGCTATTTCGATGTCAATAAAGCTTTAAACAGTTTTACAATATTAACAGTACTGAGTACATGTTGCAACAACGTTTACGAGTTCGCACATACTTTCTATATCTTTTGTCATGATTACAAGTTCAAATCCAGACACTTTTTAAATAAACTGAATATGAAATAGCACTTCAGCTTTATAAAACCAAACAATCCAGCTAAACACATGCATACGGACAAAACACTTTAGGCTAGCTCTTTCTTGAAAGACACACAACAGATATTACAGCTCCAGATGACGCCAGGTCAAGACAGTGGGATTGTGAAAGTTAATGATATCACGTGACTAAAACTGGCACGTTTCTAGAAATAGCTTACCAATTGTATCGTAGAACAATGGCTTAACGGAAGATTGCGGCACACACACACAGACACACACACACACACACAAATAAGAACGGAGCCGAATCCTCAACTCGTTGCCTGCCAGTAGGAGGAAAAAAAAACTCTTATTTCACAAATTCATTGTATTTGAAAATAAACAAAAACCCTGAACAGCCTGAAGTGAACAAAAATATTTCAAGCACTTGGCAGAGAAAGCAGCGAGGTGGCCTGTCAAAAAACAGGGGTAGTTAGAGCCCAGTCTCTAAATTGAAGTGTTCGGACGTTTGCAGCCAATACGGGCTTTTTGCGATGGTTTTCACATTCATTCCTTGTCCACAGTAATCGTGAAAATGTGAGTAATAAATAGTCAAGAGATAATTATTTTCTGAACAAGAAAAGCGAATTTTCCAGGTTTTCCAGGCATGGATTTTAAATTTTTGATTTACCTGGACTTTCCAGGTTTCCCAGGACCCATTCAAACTGTGCAGGCTTTGTCATAGGCGGTTTACGGTTTCCAGATTTTGCTCAGGATTTTTCAGTAGCTTTATAATAATAATCATATCTTGAGTGCAGCTCTACTATGCAGGGCCATAGCTAGAGGGGGGCATTTACCCTCCCTGCCTGATGCTAGATACAATACTATACTTATGAGAATGCTCAATAATATGAGAGTATTAAACTGTCTGATACATTGTACTCTCAGTTAAGTATTGGTAAAGTTTAGTCAAAATATTTGATGCAACTTGCATTCAATGTGTATTGATCAGTGTGCTTGTAAGGTGCACATGCCTACAGTAGAACTTTAGAGCTGTACATCGGTATTTTAAAGTATTGGTTAAATTTTGACAAGTTACCAGAACTTTATTGTAAAGTATAGATCTGTGACATATTGTTAAATTGGCTCCTCAGATCCTCATGTTACAAAACTTCACTAATTGCCCTCTTAAGTCTCTAATTGCAGAAAAAACCAGTAATTCTGTTCACAATTGAGTTTAACTTCTGTTGCTTGCAGCCAACTAGAGGGGGGCATGGGGGTAGCAAAAACCGCACAACCGCAACAAAATGTGCCAAAATTAAAACTGCAAACTGTGTCCGAAATAGTTGAAAACCGAAATGGCAATATTGATATCTGTCAGCTATCATCAATGTTTAATGCCACATCTGTGTAGCGTAGCAGGACCATAGCAAGCGTCAGGCTAGGCACGGAGGGCAAATGCCCCTCCACCCTAAAAATTTTGGGCCAGAAGTTTATTAAAGGGTAATTTTTTTCAGTGCAATGCAGTGATTAGCAGGGCCGTAGGTAGCCGTGCACTTTGATTCTATCTTGAAATGTTTCCAATCATCAAATATTAATGACTAATTGAAACAACCACCTTCACAGACTCTGCGAGAATCCTGGCTGCCTTGTCATCAAATACATTTCCTAGAAGAAAGAGAGAAAGAATATCAAAGAAAATAATATTTTTTGTCTGTTTGACATTTTTTTCTTATTTTCTTCAGTTTATACCAAATATGCACACATCACAGTGTCTACATTTTGAAACTTAAGTTGTTTTGAACACTTCAGTCCATAAATCTAGTCCCATAACCCTCTGATATCAGGGTCTTTATAATCACTTGTTTTTGATCATTCATTTGTGAATAAAAATACCTGAAAAAATTGTGTCAAAATCCTACTGTCAGAGCATTAGCATTACATACTAGCTTTCATCTCATCTGGATGAGTCACAATTAATGGTTCAACTAGTTTCAAAACCCGTTTCATTCTTCACATTTGTACTCTTAGTAGGAACTGCTGGCATTTATTATACCAAATTACAAGTCAACAGTGTGTAGTTCAGTAGTAGAAAACTTCAGTTCGTTTTTTCAACTAAATTAGGCAGTCAATGCTACAATTAGTTGTTTATGTATTTGAAGTATGGAAATATATCCATGGGCATCTTTTTTCTTTTTCCCTTTCAACGTACTCCTCCAAAAAAAATGGTTGAATGCCCTGACTTGGACTCGAACGTAAGGAAAGCTTGAAATAATATAATTGGGCGACTGCTTGGTTATTTGCTATACAGTCATTTTAATTAATAGATTATGCAACTTTAAGCAACTAGTTGGGAAATTTGAATTTTCTGTATAATGGTACAAAAAAACAATGCAACTTGACATTTAGCTCAGGATTCTTGTGTAGTGCTAGTTGTCATTAAATCCCAGTGTATTAATGGTGCCTTTTGGAGTACTAGTGGTTTTGAGAAAATTTTCTACCAAAACATTTGAGTAATTCAAATTTCTCACAAATCCAAAATAAACAGTGGTAGCTAATAGGCTGCTTGTGAGCTCTTGTGGCTTTTCAAGGAAAACTCGTATTCATGAACCAAGACAAAGTTAAAATAACTATTTAATTAAGTTGCACATCAGCGAACTCAGGTTTTCCAATATAAAGTGTGAATACTCACCACTGGCAGTGAGCCTTGTAATGTTTGAGTTGTGCAGCATAATATCATACACTGAGTCGGCTCCTTTCACCCCAAGCTTGTTGTCTGACAGGTCCTGAACAATATAATTTCAATTTACGAAAGATCATATTAATATATATACTATAGTTATGTAATGCTTTCGAGCGGAATGCTGTGGAATATACCACATATCACTTGTATTTTCTGTATAGAGGCCTTTCTTTATTCCATGCCTACATCTTCAGAAAGTTTACAGAATTTTCTGGAAGAGCTCAGAAATCTTTGGAAAATTCTGAAAACTTTAGAAACCTAGCCTCCAATGCAGCCACCTTATTTCCTAACCCGCAGTGAAGGAAATAAGGCAGCTGCATTGGAGGCTATTAGAAACCCTTCAAAACCGTTTTTGAAGAGTTTCAATTTACGACTTTTTAAAGTTTTCAGAAAATCTTTGGAAATCTTCAGAAATGTTGTGGATTTGCTCAGAACTAATTGGAAATGTTTAATTTGCAGGAGTTGAAAATTATCGGAGCTGATTTTGAGAAATCCTCAAAAGGATGCAAACATATAACTGTTGCACATAAGTAATGACAGGAAAGTAGAGTGGAATACTACCCGTTGCATACCGCAAAATATGCAATGGATTTCCTGGCTTCTGATTGGCTGTATTTTCTTTGGCATGGGATAATATATATGTAATCTGTCAGCTGTATGACTTGTAGATCATTCTACCTTGCCACGAGTGTTTTACCTAAACTGCTGTTATGATGATATTATATAATACTGTACATGTGGGCATGAAACCTTTCGGCCATCACAAAATTGTTGCTGTGTGTTCTATTCAGACTTGAGGAAATATCAGGACTCTAAAAAACTTTTACCTTTGTATTTTAAGAGAATTGGAAACAAAAAATGTTACTGTCATTCATTTCTTTCTTTTAATATATACTTGCTTATATAAACGCTATTTTAATTTTGCTGGTGAATTCAGAACATGCATATAATTATGCTCTGATTGGATGATTTCGATTTTTTAGTATGGCACTTTCACTTCTGGTTTTTTGAAAGAATCAGATTGAAATCTATTATTAAACTTAAAAAACAAAATTATGTCAAGCTTTTTGTCACTCTTGGCTTAATCAAACTACTAGCATGAGAAACTACCTGACTGACACAAATTTCTTGCTGACACACTTTATCTAATATTTCACATCATGAGACCAAGTAAAAAATAGCAAAATGTATTTTAACCCTCTCAGCCCCAAACACACCATATGACATATTGCTGAATTCTCTTAAAGTCTGCATCATATGCCAAACAAGTTGCAGACCTAGCATACCAAGACACATGACTTGAGCATGTGTCACATGCCTCTGAATGACTTCACATGCCTGAAAAATTGATAACTTTCCATACATTTGCAGTAATTCACACGCTTTTGTGACTGAATATATACCCCACCATATTCTCTCGGTTACTAAAATTGAATCACATGCACTTTTCTAACCTTCAGTTGGCACCTCTGACACTGGTCGGATGAATTTCGTTTTTCATCTCAGACGAATTGCTCTGTATGGTCATTTGCTTTATTCTCATTACCAAACAACTTATTTTGTGTGGATAGTGTAAGGAGAACTTACATACTGATAGGCTCGCTGGGGCTCAAAGGGTTAACATAATTTCGTGTAAAATACCTAATATCAAATTCAATTTTTGTTATGATTTCGCACCCTGAAAAGACCGGCTTATTTTCCTTTAAACCTGGTTCACACTAGTGAGATAAACACAAGCACAAAATTAATGCCCGGCATATGCACACACAGAAGTGGTTTAAATCGTGGATGGCTGTTTCTGTGTGTGTGTATGCCTGGCGTTTGTGCTTATCTCACTAGTGTGAACCAGGCTTTAGAGTTTACAACCTACATGTAAGATGACACATGTGCATGACAACCATAGCCCTAGTAATACTATTAATTAATATAATAGCTTAAGAGTAATTATGTTTGGCCTCTCACCAGATCTGATATATAACAGTTTTCTCTCAGCATTTCAGCAATGTAACCTGCACCTTCAGGGCCCATCCATGTGTCACACACATTCAGTTTGATTACAGATGTATTTGACTGAGTGAAGGAAAGAAACAAGGACAGAAACAGAAACCCATCAGACTTTAAGAAAACTCAAAGACAGCATATTAATTAGGGGTGGCGAATGGTAAAATCCGAGACTCACCGAGACGCTGAGACTGGCATCTTAAAATCCGAGCCCGAGACGAAAAAGTGTAGTGACTTAATAGAAAAGCATATATGTGACCGACAGACACAAGATCAGAGACTTCGAGACCCATTATAAAGTTCTGCGAGATTCCGAGACTTGGGTAGAATTTGCCGAGACTCTCAATTTTCGGAGAACCATTCAACACCCCTTTAATTGCATATAAAATTATATATATGGGAGGGGGGTTATATTAGGAAAAAGATGGGGGATCGAGGGAGATTGATAAGGTTGAAGGGCAAGATTTTAATAGGCAAGTGACTTTAGTATGTCTTTAGGGTATCCATTCTTGCATCTTGGAAGCATATACTAGTAAAAGTGCCATTTTCAGCATGGCTTTAACAGCGTGCTTTAATTTTAATTAGGGTACGTAGAATTTCTTAGGTATCATTTTGGCACCATTTTGAAACTAAGTACTATAGATACAATAAAATAAATTATTATTTTGTAATTTTTTTGCTTGGTTGACAGAGCAACATTTGTACAGGGAATGAACATGTAAGTTTTTCTTACTGGTATTAAATGTTACTAAAACATATCAGTTCCTTGCCTGTAAATATTCACTTTTTGGAAAATTGTCAAAGTTCTTAATTCTGGCCTGTATAACTGACAATACAAAAGGCAACAGAAACAGTTTTAATAAATATTCATGATTGTCCTGTATATGTCAGCCCTCCAAACAACCAGTCAACAGGGTACCCCTTGTGCCATTGAAGGTCTTCTATATCATAGTCATGTACGACAGTTGAGTAGAGTGGATCAAATTACTGGAATAAATTATTTGTCATGTACATCAATCTTACCACCAATGCAATTGCAATGGCTTTTGCTCCCATAGGTCCAAGTCCATGATGCTTGATGTCAACCTCAGGTTCTTGCATGTTGCGGAGAAAAAACGACACTGGTACTACATTGGAGTCGCGGCATGCCTGCACATATGTAGTCCTGCCTGTCACATCATACTCCTCTTTTCCCTCTAATAACAGTAAAGTTACATACAGTCATGTACTTAAGATATTTATTTAAAGTTAAATAAGAAATAATTAAATACAACAAACAACATTTCCTAATGCCAGAACTTGAATATCATTCTGTAGTCCACCAGGCCAAGTAACCTGCTCAGCCAGGGCTATGTCTCCCAGAAAAACACTCAAGACAAAGTGGGACAACCTTCCACTACACCATTACAAAGTTTAAGTTAACCTTGGGGTTGCAACAATTACCAGGGCTGCCTCAGGTAATTTGTCCAGTTTTGGCAGTCCTGAAAATCATTTTTCCCTTTTCTCAGTTTCCTAGCAGAGGCCTGGAATCTCCATTTTTTCCAGGGAAATAATATTTTGTTCTTGCCAAAAAATGTGATTTGGGATTCATGGATCATGTCTTGCATCATTCAACCAGGGTAAGTGGGGTCTGGGTACAAGATCACCACCAGTCATGCAGTGAGAGTGCCTCAAACTTAAAACAGTGTGTTGCAATTTTCAAACGATTAAAGGAGAGCAAGCACAACAGTATGTGCTAAACAAAGTATATACTAGCAGATTCATCACAAAGAACATAAGTCCTGAAAAGTTTTTAAATAGTTAGTAGTACGTAGTACATAACATACAGCATAGATTATGCATTAGTCAATGTAAACCCCCACCCTCCCCCACCCTGGAGAAACGTGGGGGCATAGATGGGGCATAAGTGGAGATTTGTCTATTGAACAAGCCCCAGGGGGTGGTGGTTTAGCAAATTTTGGCAATATTTGGAAGAGGAGGACCGAGACCGAGAACATTTGCACATAGTCATGGTTTAACTGGTTTTAATAACAAGGTGGAGGGCCAAGGTCAGTGGCTCAACATTTGTTCTCATTTAAATACTGGTAATAGTTTTTGGTTTCTTTTGTTTAAAAAAAATCATGTATATCTTGACTTCAGATTGTTGTTTCTATTTTTGTGCCACTTTTACTTCTGGATGGCCTTTTTTGTTGCTCGATTAATGTTTACAATAAAAACGTTGAGAGTTGGTTGCATGCTGTAAGTACTATCGTTTTAAATAACTGTAAAACTTTGCTGTGTAAAAAATTCTAAAACACAATTATTTTTTAGTGGACTCCCAGAAATTAAAGTTGCATTGAATACTACAGCTTGATCTTTCTCATTTCATGAACTGGGCATTTGATAGTGTCAGATGTAATTAACATATTAAAAAAGAGTTAGTCTTGCACTAATTAAACTGACTTGGTACTTTGTTCTTTTATAGTAATTGATAAACTGTGGGGGCAGGCTGTAGTTGGGCTTTTGACCAGTCATCTTGCCCAAATAGGTGGGGCATTTAATCTTTTTTGCAAGTAAACAGTGTTAATGCCACACCTTTTCCTGTGGTCGGGGGGGTGGGGGTTCACATTGACTAGTGCATTACATGATCTTTGTGATCAGCATATTAAATGGAGAGTTACAGGAATCAGACAATTTATTAGATTAGTTTTTTTTCAGTTCTTTGGACCATCACACATTAGCCGATTTGTTCTCGGGAGAGTGCCGATCTTTTATCAGAGCCAAATCTGTCTGGCTTTTAAGCTCATCACACACCAGCCGATTTTTTGTTGCTGATTTTTGGTGAATGTTGCTTTCACATGCATTTAAAAAGCTCAAAAGAAAACTTGCAGCATTATCACAGATTTCCTCTAATAAATCAGGGGATCAGCACACACTAGCGGACAAGATCCGCCAGGACGTCTGAAAATGAAACATGTTTAATGTTCCTCCGACCAGGGGCGGATCCAGAAATTTTTGAAAGAGGGGGCCCAGAAGCTATAATTTATAAAATTCTGGAAAGAGGGGGCCCA